>SZWC01021170.1:7835-23149 GCA_023375785.1 Penium margaritaceum | reverse complement strand
CCGCATGGAAGCAGTGCCGTACCAAGCAGCAGTTGGAAGCCTCATGTATGTAGCATTCGGCACGCGTCTCGACATCAGCCAAGTAGTGGGAGTGTTAAGCAAGTTTTGCGCGAATCCGGGCGTGCCGCATTGGGAGGCGGTCAAGCGTGTGCTGCACTACCTCGGCAGCAGGAGCAGCCTTTGCCTAACCTTCAACGGCAACAACAGCCCCATCCTCATCGGCTACAGTGACGCAGATTGGGGAGGTGACCTGGACACAAGGAGGTCAACCAGTGGGTTTGTGTTTATGCTCGGGGGAGGTGCAATCAGTTGGAGGAGCAAGAAGCAAGAGTGCGTCACCCTCTCCTCCACCGAAGCAGAGTACATCGCCCTGAGTGAAGTAGCAAAGGAAGCCGTGTGGCTGCGTGAGCTGCTGGCAAGCCTTGGACAGCAGGAGACCACAGCGACCACCATCTACTATGACAACATGAGCGTCATTGCTCTGACCAAGAACGCCGAGTTTCACGCCCGCACCAAGCACATCGACCTGCGTTACCACTTCATCCGCGAGCTCGTGACAAAGCAGGTGGTGCAGATCAAGTTCTGCCCTTCAAGCATGATGCTGGCAGACTTCCTGACCAAGCCGCTGGTAGCGCACCGCTTTCAGCAGCTGAGGGGACAGTGCGGACTTGTTTGATTTTTATTCTCGCAAAGTGGGAGAATGATGGACATGAGAGTGCTAGAAAGTGACAAAATAGGTTTCTCGATAAAAATCATCTGGCATAACAGTTGCATAGAGGATATTTCACAGGTTCCAACGCACTTTACGGAACTTGATTTGGAGTCTGTTTGAGTGAGATATGGATTTCCAAAGTTTGGAGGTCATGAGTCGGGTTCACGTGACGACCTGCGCACTTTGAGCTCAAAAGGCGGCAGGATTATTGGCCAGGACGGCTGAGAGCGGCGTTCAAGGAGAAACAAGAGGCATATGTTGCACGCAAAGCGTGCATAGGGTTACATAGTAACCGAGCAAACATATTCATATAAGTCTCTCTTAAGAGGCTAAATTGGTTGTAAATGTTTTGCCAAACTGTCACTTGCATTTGCTCGAACTATTTTTTTTCGTTCGCCCATGTTTCCTCTTGTATGGTTTGAGCGATTTCTTCCTAAATTACTTCGGGCTATTCTGGATTTATTCCAGCTTTTGTGGATGTAATAGCTAAAAAACATAACCGAAAATTGAACGAATGCGCTTGACGATACAGTGTCATGTATAACAATTCACCAACTTATTGAAGAAGAACCTCTCAAGGCATTTCTTCTCGGTTTTTTTATGAACGTGGTTTTATCTGATGATGAATTTATTTAAATGATATTTATTCGTTCTTGTATTGTGAACATGCTAGTTTCACACGTCTATTATGAAATTCATTAAAAAAATACCTTTCACAAAATGTGGATGAATTTTGAATGTTTCATTATGTTATGAAAAATAATATGATGTTATCATAGACAGAAAATTTCATTTATTTACCTTCTTCTATGACGGTGGTTAAATTTCCTTTCTTCCAATTCCATTTTGACCCTCTTTGAAGCCGAGTTAACGAGTCTCAAGAGTTGTACCATGAAGACCAGTTCCGTGAAACAGGACGGCGAGACCAAGGAGGAGCGACCAAGCGTACAGTCCTTACCCTTTCGTCTTGGCGTCGGACTGGTCATTCCGTACTATCCGGGGTCTATCCGGACATGTAGGTCGATATCTGTGATTATTTCTTTCTTGGCCGACCTTGGCTCAGTGTCCGCAAAAGTGGGGGGGCATACGGTCCGACAATTTCTTGCACCCTGATTGGTGGATGTGTCAGAAAAATGTCCGATACACCAATCACGATTTTCTTGCAGCATCTTTTGGCCACGAACCGATTACAATAGGTTACTATGTAACCCAAAGACGGCTGGAGGGCCTCCAGGAGACTTCAAGGAAGGACCACTCCACGATTATTTACCGTGCAGGTCGTGGGAGACATAATTCTCATGCATGACAGGGTGACTGCCGCTCATCCCGCTAGGCTAGGAGTATGCTAGAGGGTGAACTCTGACAGAGTGGTTCTCAGTGCTCCCTTGGCCAAATGAGGCATATAAGGGCTTGTTAGAAAGCTGTGATGATGTAATTTCTCACTTGAGAGTCGATTCAGACATTCTCGTTCTCTTCAGACCTACATTGGCTTCCGTAATTTCTGTCTGTGCAACCTACAACTCCCTATCACAAACAGTTGGTCCTGCCTAGGCGGCTCTTGGTGAGCTTGATCACCTCCCCGAGGGCTGCCCCAGTTTCCATCACAAACTACACCCGGGTGCTGGTGCGACTTCTTGCTTTGCTGCTGGTGCTACCACAGGTGGTGGTGTGTCGTTGTCGTCGTCGAAAGAGTCGTCGGACTCCAAGTCAGACTCGGAAGCCCCGAACGCCTCAGTATCCGCATCCATGTCAAATGTTGCATCATCCTGCGTACCTGATCTTCCATTCCCACCACCTGCTGGAAAAGTGAGCCAGTTTTCTGGTGCTTGGTCTCCGGATTCAAGCAACACTATCAACTATCCCGCCTTGGGAGCAAGGATCGGGTCCAATAGCTCTCCCTTTCCAAGGGTGCGTTTGTTGAACTCGATGTCGCGGCTCCTCACGAGCTTGCCTACTGCCTGGTCCCAGAGCCGATAGGCTTTTTGTGACGTGTTGTACCCAACCATGACGCACTTCTTGGAACGTGCATCTAGCTTGCCTCCACCTTCTCCCAACTGGATCTTCACCCATGCAGTTGACCCGAACACCTTCAGATGAGAGGTATTAGGTTTCTTTCCCGACCATGCTTTCTGTGGGGTCTTCAGCTGCTTCTCTTGCTACTTTCTACGCTTCTGTAAGGCGGTTGCTGATATGAGGTTCAAGAGGTAGCAGGCTGTTGTTGGTGCTTTAGCCTAAAAGCGAGGTTGGAGCTTGACGTCGAAGAGCATGCTTTGTACCATGCCGAGCAGGGTCTGGTTCATCCTCTCGACCGCGTCGTTGCTTAGAGGGTTGAAAGGGGTGGTTTTCTCGTGGCGGATGCCATGATGCTTGTGCCAAGGCTTGCATGCCTGGTACTCATCCTTGTTGTCACTTCAAAGTGTCTTCACCTTCTTGGACGTTTGCTGCTCTACCATGGCGACGAACTCGAGGAGCTTCTCCTCGACCTCTCCCTTGGTTTTGAGGAAGTAGATCCACAAATAATGGCTGTGGTCGTCGAAGAAGGTCGGGAAGTACTTGCTTCCTTCATTAGATGTTGTGCAGAAGGACCCACATACGTCACTGTTGATAAGGTCCAAGACATTCTCCGCTCGTTGACCTCCTCTCCCAAACAGGTTCTTCTTTGCCTTCGCTTGGAGGCATGGTTCACACAATGTACATCCTTCTCTATGCTTCATGGTGCACCCTTCCATTCCGCGGACCACCTCTTTCTCCTGCATATTCTGCAGCATGTTGTTGGCCACGTGGCGGAATTGCCGGTGCCATAGCTGAGTATCAGTGTCCTTGGTTGATGTGGCGGCTGTAGCGGCCGCCGGTGGTACATCCTTTGGCTTTGGTGCCACTGTCTTAGTGGCACATGCTAGTCCCTCATCCGACGCCTTGGTGACTTTGGTTTGAAGCACATAGAGGTCGTCGAATCTTGGAACATGAATCATGAGGTTGTCTTTGGTGTACAACATCTTGATGTCCTCGTTTTTAGGGACACTGCTTCCTTGTTGGTGAACACCACGGTTATGTTGTTGTTGGTGATTTGTCAGACCGACAGCAGGTTCACTGCAAAGGAGGGCATGTACACCACCTTTTGCACATTGACCTCCATCTTAGCACAATTCACATTGAACGTGATCACCTTGTCCCCTTCGTCCATGACTTAGACGACACGGCCGTTTGCACACTTGATGTAAATGTCTGATTCGGCCATGGAGACAAATCAACCCTTCTGTTTTGAGGACTGGTGGTTGGTTTCTGGGTCAAGTGCGAATGCCCCGGGCCTAAGGAGCGCTGCCCCCTTCATGGAAAACCCTTCAGCCATTATGTTGGTGAGCTCCTTCTTCTCTTTCCCACCCGTGTTACCACCTTCTTTCTTGGGACTACGGCACTCCCTAGCCCAGTGCCCAGCCTTGCCAAAGTTGTGACCGTTGCCGGGCTTCTTGGAACTTTTCCCACCACCATTGCCTTTTCCTCCACCAGCACCTCTTCCGCTGTTGCCTTGACCAAAGCAGGAGCTTGCACCTTGTCCACCAAAGCAAGAGGCATAGGCTAAAATGTTTGCCTCACTGTTACTTTCCTCATCGCATGGACTTGTGCGGACGTGTTCGGCGACTGCCTCATACGTCAGATCTGCTTCCTTCCAACTGCCAAGTACGGTGATCAAGGACCCCTAGGTTTCCGGTAGGGACAAAGTTAGCGAGGACGACCATATTTATTTCATCGGTGATACTCTGTATTTGGGAGTGCGAGAATCAATCATGGGTTCCTTTGACAAAGTGAACCATTTAAGCCACTCATCAATGAGGTTTTACCAGACGTACACGAGTCCCTTAACTCCATTTGTGGTTATTTTTGTCCTTACATTGTGTGGCCCATCAGTGTTCCATCTCCGAAGGTTCTGAGTCATTCTAACACTATGTAAGGATGGGATTTGTGTAGTGGGGGCACACGCAGGAACGGCCAGTGCCTCACCGCGGAGCCTTCAGTACAACAAGGGGGTCCTTGCGGCTCCAGGATATTTTTGTGTGTCCAGCAAACTTAGCGGAAGTCAAGATGTGGAATAGAATCTTGTTAAAAGTACAAAGTGCACGTACAAGATCTGTCCAACAAACGGCAGCTTAGCTCCATGCTCTGACGTATCTCCTGGCCCCAAACTAGGGCGCAACGCCTTGCTAGGCCATCAAGGCCGTCCACGCAAGGGTCTCGGCGCAACCATCACCTCCAATGATGGAAGGCCTTCAGGACATCAGGGCCACCTCCTCGCCAGGCTGGCAGCACCTGCCAGGCTTACTAGGCCATCAGAGGATTCTGGCCGGTCTTGGCACGGCCACCAAATTGTGGTAGAATGTCCACCAGCAAAGATGTCGTCCTCCCAGGCTGGCAAGCAGAGCCAGGCTTACAGGGGCCTTGGATGGATGTCCAGCATGAACCTCCACTCAGGCTGGCAGGCTGAGCCAGGCTTATAGGGTCCTTGGAGAGATCTCCAGTAGTGTCCTCCATCCAGGCTGGCAAGCAGAGCTAGGCTTACAAGGGCCTTGGAGGGATCTTCAGCAGCGCTTTGGTCAAAGGTGCTCCTGTGCTAAGGCGTTGAGCCTTGCACTTGATATGGTGTAGCAATTGAAGACTACCTATTGAAGATCAACCACTAATGATCGTTGAGTGTGCCAGGGCCACCGCCTTTTATACTTGCGGCCCTGGCAAGTTGACTGCCTTAGTGGTGGTCGGAGAAGCTTCCTTTGGTGCACGGTGAATTTTCACCGTAACCGTGGTTCTTGCACCACAACTCACCATGAGGCTTTGCAGGTGCAAGCCGTCACCATGCCCGTGATCCTCAGATTCTGTGGCTTCTCGTGGATCACTAAGAGCCGTTGATCATCGTATCCGGAATGCTTGCATCTCAACGGTCCTTTTAGATGAACATGAACCGGTGATGTCTGGAGCCCTAGCTTGAATAAACTTCCTCCGTAGGGAAGCTTCCTCTCCGTGGAAGCTTCCTCTCCACGTTGGTTGACCGCTGGCTTAAACCTAAGCCATAGAAAAGCTTCCTTCTTAAGGAAGCTTCACCAGGTTGCACGATGCAACTTCTTCGTAAGCTGCTTCTGTCGGAGGTTTTGTTGCTGCTCCGTTGATGCTACCACATTATCACATGTGGTCCGTGGATTACTGTCACTGTGAAGCTCGCACCAGAGCACTCCACGTAGGTTGTCCACATGGTGATGAGAGAGACACGCTGAGTCATGCCTCCGGATTGCCGATACATGACGGTCCCGACTTGACGCCCTAACACTGCTACGTGCATCCAGTTGAGTCATGTGTGGTCCCACCTGACCATCAAGGCTATGCAGTATTGCATAGGTTTCATCTCAAGGCAGCATGCGCAGTCCTCATGCGCATGCTTCCGTACAAAACTCCTTTCACACCCTTAAAGGGATATTTTTACCAGATACAATCTGGGCCTTTGAAGGAGGAAATTCTCAACCGAGCCGCACCCGATAAATTCACGGAAAAATTCATAAATTCTTCTTTGAGTCTCCGATTGGAGTTTCGTCTGAGCCATGTTGAAGCACTAGATTAGCGCAATTATTGCTCACTCCAACACTCCCGCTCGATAATTGCGCTGATGAAGCTGGCGGTTGTAGACCTTGTCCGAGGAGGGAATTACATGAGTAATGAGGCCTTTGGAGATTAATGACTCCAATCGGGTGTAGACGCCTCTCCGAAAAAAAATCTTGGTGGTTCTGTTGTCCAAAATGTTCACGCACCAACTTTTGTTGGCTATATTTTAACTCTTCCGGAGCTGTTGGGGGCCGTTTTCTTGTTGTGGAGCTCGTAGATGACTCCACAAAATTTTTAGTGAGGTTGGGGTCATCTCACAACTCCGGCGTGAGCGGTTGCTTGTGGCTGAAGCAACCCCTCCCAGTCATTTTTGCCGTGCTATCATTCACCACCATGCATGAGTTTGGATTGTCCCAACTGAGGTGGCGGCTGCATATCGAGACCGCCTTTGGGACCACCAACTGGGACCGCCCCCAGGACTGCCGTCGTGCGCTCTCCCACGGGAGAGTACAAAAGGCTTCCGCCTCTAGTCACACCACAACCTCAGTGATTGCTCCCCCTGTCGCATTCTCCACCTCCTTCAACTTTTTGGAGGTCTTGCTGTAAGCTAGTGCCATGGCTGGGACAGATCCGGTGTGCTTCCAGTCCTCTACGACCAATTCTTGGTCGTTTTTGAGCCAGCTCCTCGCGACTTGGGCGTTTTTGCCTCATAGAGACAGCCCTCCTAGCTGTTTCATCGCGACACTTGGGGTCTGACCGTGCCATTCCCACTTGTGCTGTTTCCTACTGACAGCCGAATCCATGGCGTCACACGATGCTGCCGCCGTTCTTGGTCGCGGCCTTGCATGCCGACTACATCCATGGTCGTCACGCCGTTTTGCTCCAACGATATCTGAGCTCGCCAGCTCTTCGCCGACAAGCATTTTTTTTGCTCCCGGTTGGCCGCGGTCTCCTCGCGGGGGGCAGGCTGCGCGGACTGCTCGCGAGTAGTCCTCTTTTTTTTTTTCTTTCTCTCTCGCCCTTGTCGGCTCGTTGCATGGCCCTCCCCCTTGCTATCCGCCGCCGGTTGGGGCCTTCGTGAGGGATCGTCGCGGCAGAAGGCTTGCCGCGGTTCTCTGCTGCCGCGGTAGGGCTCTGCAGCAGTCAAGCCTGCTTTCGCGGCAGGCTGCGCTGGCCCAGCTCGCTATCACGGCGAGTTGGTGCAAGGTCCGAGGCGGACCTCGCTCCTTCCCTTTTCTTCCTGAGGTCCTGTTCTGCTCGCAGAACAGGAGCGAGCAACAACTCTTGTTTTTTCGGAGGTCCTGTTTCGCTCGCGCGAGCGAGCGATTCCTCCATTTTTTTCGCTCAACCGCCCGGCTGCCCCTTCTAGATGTGTTTTACGCTGGCTTAAGAAAATTGGATTCTTCAGGAAAGAAATCTTAACTGAACCTTTTCGGTCCCAGCAGAGCAGCGAAATGAGCTGCTTCTCGGGAACATGACTCACTTGGCGTTGCTGTTTTCCCACTGCTCCACATGTGCATTGTACAGACAGTTGCTGCCTCTCCTCGATGTCGATAGAGGCTGCTCCAAGTGATGATATGACAACTCTCATCGTTGGAAGTGGTCAGGTCCACTTTCGTAAAACAGCTACGATGAAGGTTGATGTAGATTGTTGCAGCAATAACTGTTGCTAACCTCTCCGCAACGCTTGCAGACTGCCACTCTGCTGTCGTTGTTGATGGAGCGATCTTGCTTCAATTGTTTTCTTTGTTGAAATCTCTTAGAGGGATTGTTGCTCACTCCGACCTCCTCCCCCTCATTTGTGAAGGCCAAGTTCGTTGCGATGGCGCTCAAAGGCCACGCAAGTCTACTGCCACACTTGATGAAAGTGTGAGGATCTCCACTAGCTCTATGTCTGTGGAATATTGCTTTGTCAAGCATGCCACCTCCACGAGGTGGGCTTACTGCAAACACCTGCCGACATGGCAGGAAGGTCGGTCGTGGAGCAGAGCTCCATCACGCATGCCACCTACAATGAGGTGGGCTTACTGTAACACCTGCCAACATGGCAGGATTGTTGTCTGTGGAACACAGCTCCACCATGCATGCCATCTTCATGAAGTGGGCTTACAGCAACCGTCTGCCGACACGGCAAGAATGTATTTTTAGCGAGCATAGCTCCATCGCGCATGCCACCTCCATGAGGTGGGCTTATTGCAACCATCTGCCGACACGGCAGGGTTTTACTTCTTCCTCTCCCCTTAGACGTCACACGCCCCTTCTTGCCAGTGCACTGTCGCATCGGCTCAAGAATGTTGCTGCTGACTTGTGTGCCATCAGCACAGGCACTACAATGGAGAGGTTGTCACTTTTGCTCCCAGCCTAACGTCAATGCTGGAGATTCTGCTTCTGCTGCTTTGCCTGATGTACCAGATCCACAAAACAAAGGATCTGGACCTCCTCCACCTTCATGGAGGTCTTCTTCTCCGTCCTCTCCTTCTCTTGAAAAGGTCTGGATGGAGATGTTCACACAGCAGGTTAAAGCCTCATTGCTCCACGCCTACTGTCTGGGCCATGAGTTATTTCAGCTGCTGTGGGCTGGTGTTGAAAGCCTTCTTGATGTTGGCAGCTGCAAGAACTTCTTTCACCACTTCGTTTTGGGGAAGTCTTGGGAACTCCTTTTTTTTAAATTCTCTCCCCATTTTTCTTCCTCCTTTTCTTCTTCCACTTCCTCTATTGCCCTCTGCGTAACATTCGAAGGGTAATGCAGATGCGGAAGGTTGAAGCTGAGTTGCTACTAAAGCACTCAGCCTTGTGGTTGTCAAGATGGTGCCATTGATGGTGGTGAGCAGTCTTGCTATTGCCGCCATGTTGCCTGTTATCCTCAGTTGCACAGTCTGCAGCTTTGCGTGTGCTCGTGTCTTGGTGTGGCTGCATGCCTTCGACTGCACGCTCTGCTGCTTGACTTGTTGTTGTGAATAGAAGTGTGCGTAATGCTTCACGAATCAAGTGCCTTGGGCCTTCAGCACCTTGCGCTGGCTCTGCCACATGGAAGCTGTCTCTGAAGCTCATGGGTGGATCTGAATGCACGGATAGATGATGAGGTCGTGCAGTCTCTGTACTGCAGTTCTCTTTCTCCATCGTGATTTTTTTTGCCTTTGACTGGTGCAGGTGGAGCACCACATTGGGTGTCTGTACTACACCTCATGAGGGAAGATGAACATCGTCTTCCTTTCATACATGAGCTGCCGCTGCTGTTGTTGCTAGCGCCACAATCCTGCTACTTAGGTACCATGATGGACGTGGTATCTAGATGCTCGTCTTATGCAAGCCCAATGTAAAAAAATGCGGTCGTGCTGCACGCTTAGGAGAAGGCGAACGTCGCTCCTCCTCAAGATTGTACAGGGATGGTGAAGGCCCCTTTCACCAATCCACACTGCTACTACTGTAGTTGGTGTTGCTGCACTGGCTAGACATTGGACCTACTGCTCTGGTACCATGTTGGGATTTGTGTAGTTGGGGCACATGCGGGAACGGCCAGTGCCTCACCGCAGAGCCTTCAATACAACAAGGGGGTCCTTGCTACTCCATGATCTTTTTGTGCGTCCAACAAACTAGTCGGAAGTCAAAATGTGGAATATAATCTTGTCAAAAGTACAAAGTGCAAGTACAAGATCTGTCCAACAAACAGCAGTTAAAGAGAGCTTAGCTCCATGCTCTGACGTATCTCCTGGTCCCAAACTAGGGCGCAACGCCTTGCTAGGCTATCAAGGTCGTCCACGCAAGGGTCTCGGCGCAACCATCATCTCGAGTGATGGAAGGCCTTCAGGACGTCAGGACCACATCTTTGCCAGGATGGCAGCACCTGCCAGGCTTACAAGGTTGTCAGAGGATTCTGACTGGTCTTGGCACGGCCACCAAATTGTGGTAGACCGCCCACCAGCAAACATGTCGTCCTCCTCCCAGGCTGGCAAGCAGAGCCAGGCTTACAGGGGCCTCAGAGGGATCTCCAGGATGAACCTCCACCCAGGCTGGCAGGCAGAGCCAGGCTTATAGGGGCCATGGAGGGATCTCCAGTAGTGTCCTCCATCCAGGCTGGCAAGCAGAGCCAGGCTTACAAGGGCCTTGGAGGGATCTCCAGCAGCGCCTTGGTCAAAGGTGCTGCAGTGCTAAGGCGTGCAGCCTTGCACTTGGTATGGTGTAGCCATTGAAGACTAGCTACTGAAGATCAACAATTGAAGATAGTTGAGTGTGCCAGGGCCGCCGCCTTTTATACTTACGGCCCTGGCAAGTTGACTGCCTTGGTGGTGGTCGGAGAAGCTTCCTTTGGCGCACGGTGAAGTTTCACCGTAACCGTGGTACTTGCACCACAACACACCACGTGGCTTTGTAGGTGCAAGCCATTACCATGTCCGTGATCCTCTGATCCTGTGGCTTCTTGTGGATCAGTAAGAGTCGTAGATCACCGTAGCCGGAATGCTTGTATCTCATCGGTCCTTTTAGATGAACATGAACCGTTGATGTCTGGAACCCTAGCTTGAATAAAATTCCTCCGCAGGGAAGCTTCCTCTCCGTAGAGGCTTCCTCTCCACCTTGGTTGACCGCTGGCTTAAACCTGAGCCATAGAGAATCTTCCTTCTTAAGAAAGCTTCACCAGGTTGCACGGTGCAGCTTCTTTGGAAGCTGCTTCTGTCGGAGGCTTTACTGCTGCTTCGTTGGTCCTACCACAGGATCACATGTGGTCCGTGGATTACCGTCATTGTGAAGATTGCACCAGAGCACTCCACATAGGTTGTCCACATGGTGATGAGAGAGACACGCTGAGTCGTGCCTCTGGATTGCCGATGTAGCGCGGTCCCCACTTGATGCCCTCACACTGCTCTGTGCATCCATTTGAGTCAAGTGTGGTCCCACCTGACCATCAAGCCTTTGCAGTATTGCACAGGTTTCAGCTCCAGGCGGCATGTGCAGTCCTCATGCGCATGCTTCCGTACAAAAATCCTTTCACACCCTTAAAAGGATTTTTGTACCGGATAAAATCTAGGCCTTTGAAGGAGGAAATTCTCAACGGAGCCGCACCCGATAAATTCACGAAAAAAATTCGTAAATTCTTCTTGGAGTCTCCGATTGGAGTTTCGTATGCACCATGTTGAAGCACTAGATCAGCGCATTTATCGCTCACTCCTACATGTAAAACGGTGGACAGAAGTATCACGAATTGTATTGATGGTTCCGTCGACTTCTCGGCAGTGATCGACTTTTTTAAAGTTGCGCCTTGGTATTCTGGAAATTCTTGACTTCTCAATGGAGTTTCTTGAAGAGACCACTCACGAAGCGACGCCGCACTCTTCGCTCGACTCGAGCGACCAAGACCCGACATATGCCTCATCGTGTTTCTTGCTATCGCTTATAGACGGCGAACATGCTGAACACTTTTTATCCAAGTACACTTGTTACAAAGTAAAGAATACCCAATTCTTCCAAATCCTCGAATCGATTTCTGCTCAACACCCCATCCCTGTGAACTACCCACGTTTCGCTGGACGTAATGCGCTATGCCCTTGATAGCTGGTGGCCATAGGCGCCCTTCTGCAAACAATGGGATGTGAGAGTAAGCCGGGATTGGAAGCCAAAACAATGTCAAGAACATCGGGCATCTGCCGGGCGCAGGGCATATGCCGGGCCATGGCATGGACCATGTCATGTCATGTCGGTACGCAAACCCCAGCCCGGTAAGAGACGTTTGCCCATGTTATTTTTGTGCACCTTGAATGAAGTTGCAGCATACGCTGCAAATAGCTTTCCACTCAATGGCCGTGTTGTAGCCCATGGGTGTGGGCAAAGTTTGCCCGTGACGGTGCAAACCGCAAAGGAATCTTCCTCGGTACACCTCACCGACAAGACATCCCAAGTTATCGACTTGGAAAAAGCGATGCAACCCTTCACGCTCTTTACAACACATTCTTACGCACGGACGAACCATCTGCAACACACAAACCAAAATGGGAAGAGAACTATCCCCACATCCAATTTCACTGGACCCAGATCCACAGCAACATTATAAACCCCCCTCTCCGACTTCGAACACAGGACGTCATGCTCCGCATCCTTTACCGCTCCATCCAAGTCAATAACCGCTACTGTTTCCTCCCCCCACCGTCGACCCCCCTCTTCCCACGATGCAGTATGGCTGAAACAATTGAGCATTGCTTCATCCAGTGTCCAAGCATCCAGCCAATCACAATGCGCCTCCGGTCCCTCTTCCACGCCTTCTTCCCCAAATGCAGTCCCCACATACCTAATCTCCTCTTCGGCCCGACCACTATCACACAAGAACAATTGCTATGGGATATCACCCATGCGACGATTCTCCATCGCATTTGGCAAGAACGTTGGGCACAACCCAAAGGTAACCCCACACCTACACTCGTTGCCCCCATACCCCACGTTATACAAGAACACCTACAACATGCGGCACTTCGAACTAACTCCCTTCCATAAGGACGACGGAAAAAACGAAGTATCCAGGCTCTACACACTGCCGTCGAAAATGCCCCTTTCTTGTGCAGCGCACGGAAAGCCAGGGCCACCACACTTATCCAACTCACTCATAAATTCCACCGCTGGTGGAAACACCCTTCCATCTATTGTCTTTCATAACTTTTGGGGGGCCGGGTTCAATCCCCGGGCTTGTTTTGGTGTCTAGGAGACCCCCCGTTCCCAACGGTTACGACCAAGGGACAAAAAAAAAAAACAAGAGGCAGGTGTGGCACGCAAAGCGGTGCATAGGGTTACATAGTAACCGAGCAAAAGTATTCATATTGGTATCTCTTAAGAGGCTAAATAATTGCCCGCAATCTGGACCACATAATGGAAGGTTTGCCATGAGAATTTAATTCATCCATGGAAACAAAAACTGGTTGCAAATGGACTGCCAAACTGTCACCCGCATTCGTTGAAACTAATTTTTTTTGTTTCGCATTGTATATGGTTTAGGCGAACTCTTTCTAAATTACATCAAGTTACGCCAGATTTGTTCCAGCTTGTGGATGTAAAAGCGAAAAAAAACATCCAAAAAGTGAACAAATGCGCTTGAAAGTACAGTATTATGTTTAACAATTCACCGACATATTGAAGAAGAACCTCAAAAGGTATTTCTTCTCTTTTTTATATGGTTTTATCTGATTATTAATTTATTTAAATGATATTAATTTGTTCTTTTGTTGTGAACATGCTAGTTTCACACGTTTATTATAAAATCTACCAAATAAAATATTATCTTTGACAAATTTGGATGAATCTTGAATGTTTCCTTATGTTATAAAATATAATATGAATTAAATATAGGCAGAATTTAATTTATTTACCTTCTTGTATGATGGTGGTTGAATTTATTTTCTTTCAATTGCATTTTGACCCTGTTTGAAGCCGGGTTCACGAGTCCCAAGAGTTTAGTATGCGGTGAAAATGCTGATTACCACCTGTTTTGTCACCCTTGACCCTCATCCGCCCCTCCGTCGGAGCGATAAGCCTCATCCGCCCCTCCGTCGGAACGATAAGCCCCATTCGCCCCTCCGTCAAAGCGATAAGCCTGATCCGCCCCCCCGTCGGAGCGATAAGCCTCATTCGCCCCTCCGCCAAAACAATAAGCCTAATCCGCCCCTGTCCGGCGAAAAAAAGCCTAATCCGCCCCCCCGTTTTCACCATGCTCAAACAGCGACGCATGTCGCTGCTTAAGCATGGTGAAATTGGGCATGCAGTGCTAGAATGCGGCCCTCCATCGCGACCGTCGCGATGGAGGGCCGCGATAGCATCGAGGGGTGGGGGGGGGTGGGGGATAGCCGGCCGACATCCGTCGGTCGGCACTTCGTCCCCCTCCCGCCCCCCCCCCCCAACTCCCCCCTCCTCCCCCGCCTTTCGCTGCCCACCAGCCCACCCACCCGTCCGTCCATCGAGGCCCTCGCGATTGAGGGCCGCGGTGGAACGGGCGGCCGGTGGGCTACCGAGAAGCGTGGGGGAGTGGGGGGGGGACTTCGACGGGGATTCCGGCCGACGGGCGTCCATGGAATCCCCAACGGGAGTCGAAAATCCCTATTTGTTTTTGTTTTAACACGTGGTTCAACTTTATACCCTCGTTTGAGTTATAAATAATAGACAAAACCACCCCATTTTTAGATGCAGGGTTTGAGGGTTTATTTTTGCGCGGGCACCTGCTGGGTCCCGCAGTAGCGGGGCCCAGCAGGTTCCCATTGAACACTGGGGAGTCTCGGATCCCCCATGCAAACTCCCCGCAAACCACTTACAAAAAAATCACAAACCCATCTTTTAAGGAGTTTGTGATAATTGGGTGGGAAATTGTGACGTCAGTATGTCAACGCCGCATCCATATGGCATTGACATGCTATCTTTCAACAAACGACAGGGGTATATCGTTTATTTTCTACGCCATGATTTTTGCATCCATGCTGAAGGGGCGAGTCAGGCTTATTGTTCTAGCGGAGGGGCAAATGAGGCTTATCGTTCTGGCAAAGGGGCGGATCAGGCTTATCGCTCCGACGGAGGGGCGGATGGGGCTTATCGGTCTAGCGGAGGGGCGAATGGGGCTTATCATTCCGACGGAGGGGCGGACGGGGCTTATTGTCCGAAACTTGGGGTATATAGTCACTCCGCCCTTTAGTATGACGACCAGTTCTGTGAAACAGCACAGGGCGAGGCCAAGGGGGAGCGACATAGAAGGAAAAAAATAATATTAAATTCCGCTCGCAAATGGACTGGAGGGCCTAAACGTACGGTCCTTACCCTTTTATCCTAGCGTCGGACTGCTTATTCCGTACTATCCGGGGTCTGTCCAGAAATCTTGGTAGATGTCCATGATTTTTTTCTTCTGGGCCGACCTCACCCTGGCGTCCGCGGACGTGGGGGGGCATACACTCCGACTGATTCTTGCGCCCTGATTGGTGGATATGGCAGAAAAACGACCGATCCACCAATCACGATTTTCTTGAAGCATCTTTTGGCCACGAACCGATTGTAATAGGTT
>SZWC01021169.1:31756-43000 GCA_023375785.1 Penium margaritaceum | reverse complement strand
GTGCGACCACGTGCCGGGCCTTGCGGGGTTGCAGCAACACTCGTGGCGCGATGATGCGGCGCACAGCGGCCGACCTCAGAGACCTCCCGAGCGCGATTGGCTGACATGCTGGGAGCTCTCTCCTGACGCCATTCAACGCGGCTCGGTCGTGCTTGCAGAGCAGCAGTGGGGCGGTGCTGCAGCTGATGCTGCTGCTGTTGCTGCTGCTGCTGCTGCTGCTGCTTGCTGGAATAGTGACGGTGACGCTGCTGTCGCTGGTGCCGAAGCCACTGCAACCGATGCGGCTGCTGATGTGGCTGCTGGTGCTGCTGCAGCTGCTGAGTGTGCTGCTGAAAGACGTCAGGCGAGGCTGCTGCTGACGAGCACCTTCCGGCAACGGCCGACATGGCCCCCATTGCCGTCGCGTGAGCGTGAAGATTTGAAGTGTCAAGAACCCGAAAGACTGGCGTGGCCACAACGTTGGCTGAGCACTTCACACGACAAAGGAGAAATGCACCGCATGTGATTGTTTCGTCCGAAGTAATGTCAGTGTTCCGGTTCATTTCATCGAGCAAGGACTGGCGCTGGTCATAGACCATGTATAAAATCAGAAAGCGAATGGAAAAAAACTTTAGAAGATTCTTGAGATTTACACTGGGAATCTTCTATATTAGTCACCTTAGGCAAAAAAAAATCTTAGGTAGAATTTTCTACATTCTTTGACATTTGCTAACCGCAAACGTGGGTCTTGGTGGTGGGCTCACAATGAGAACAGAATGCAAAGCTGTCATTGGGGTTTATTTGTACTTTTGTAGAAACATCTCCTTAACTTTCTGCATGATTTCATGACAAAAGGACTGGAATTATTTTGTACGCATGAGTGGGTTTCTTCAAGAGGCAAATGTTACTAGGATTGTGCTAAATTTGATGAATATTGAGGTTGAGCAGCATCTAGTGGAATGGAAGGATAGGAAAACGGATGGATGGGTACATAATGGCCAAGGGTGGCTTTAAAATCACAAATCTCATGATGCGTTCAAAATTCCCTCTCCCAATGTCTTCTTCCTTCTTAAAATCTTATCATTCTTTCACACCTTCTCTACACTCCTAGACCGCGACCTATGAACGTTAATTATGATTTTCACCTCATTTAAACTTCTTATCTCTAATAAACACACAAGAAACTTCTATATCTCAGTCTCTACAAGGTGAAACCAAGTGTCTATTCTACAAAAACAAGGAGAAGCTCTCCTAATAGTTGAGATGCATTTTCTCTTCCACTTGTGCATTTTGATCGCAAAACATTTTCTTTATGCTTTATAAAATGAATAAATAAACCTAATCACCCATTTCAATCTTGTATAATGTTTAGTAGATGAGCCGAAACTTGCACCATGATTTTGATGAGCATCAGTATGAAGAGGAGAAAGAGGGCGGAATGAGAGAAAGTAGTGAAGGAGGAGGAAAAGGCATAGTTTGAGATGATGATAATGAAGATAAAAAATGGTTTCCAAGGGTCAATGAAGAAGGAGGGAGATTAAGGAAGACAACAATGCTCGTGGAAAAAGGACACAAGGAACGAAGAGGTCGACCTCATGTTTCATTGCTATACAATTCAGATTCAGCATGATAACAGGAAAACAAACACCACCAAGAATTATTTATGCTACCTCCAAGATAACAATGTATGCAAGCCCACAAGGCTACGAGTATTACATCAACCAGACCATTGTTTACATCTAGCCTTCAATTAAGCTAGATCATCACATGGATTTTTACTTCTTTAAAATTTTCATAAACATCTTACACATTAAAACATGATCCAAGAGGTTAAGAACCATTACATCTACCTCCATTGAATACGTCAAATGTTAGCTAGATGAAAATTTTCCATTAACCTAAAAACAATAGAAAACATTTCAAAAGGAAACCATCACTATCCCATGCATGCCGGCTTTCTAATTCTCCTCGTACCCATTATGCCATGTCTTCTGGCCTTAAGTAACTCAAGGAGCCTTACTTCAAGTAGGTGGTGTTGCAATGGTTGTAACATCAACTCATACAACTCATTTACATGATTTTGTTCCTCTTCATCTTGGGCTGACAATGTCTATCTCTTCAGGTCCATCTTGAGTAATTCATTCTCACATAACACGTGTAGATAGCAAGAAGTCCAATCATACTTTTTTTAATCAAAATGTTAGCTTCACCGAAAGCCTTCAACATCTCATAGATGATTTAGTAAAAATGTATTGTGTTTTTAAGCTTGAATTAATCTAACCTTATCATTAAAGAAAACATGAGGGAAACTTCTTTTAAATGTGATTTGACTATAACGTATTACATCCTCTTTCCACTTGAGTTCTCTCATCGTAGGAGCTTATCGCATCACCACTACCATTTAACAGGAAGAACACAAGTGTTATCAAGAATGGTAGTTGAACATAAGATGCTTGTCACAGTTTTGATATCCATAAGTGAAGAAGAACCAAGTAGTATGGAGAAAAGAGCCATGCATAGAGAAACTTGCACCAACATGTTTGGTATATATTGTGTCCTCTTCACCATCGAAACACAAATTATATTTCTTAGCTTGAACTTTCCTTGAAAAATGAGAAAAATCCTAGAAAACTTCTTTGAAAAGTTTCCCTCTCATATGGTTCGGAATGTTTATGAATCTTCTCTTTTCTTATCTCCTCTGATTTCAGCCCTCCTTAGTTTTTTCTTTACCAAGAGACTTTTAATGTAGTGGATTCCATGAGACCATCGGCTAACTAGGACAAAATCGTGGTTTTTGAGGGTCTCAGACTCTGATGGAGAATTCACCTCCTTAAATGGGGGGAGGCGAGGTTCAAATCCTTGCCTTAAAAACATCTAAGGTGCAGTTGGAGGCCCTTAGAGGCTATGATCCTTCAGTTTCAAGCTAAAGGGTAATAGTCGAACCTCCAACTAAAAACCTCCTACAACCTCCTAGTGCCCCTTCAGCTACAGTGCATCTTCAACCTCTAGTGGCTTTTAGTTGCCAATAAACGCTAGTTGCTCTACAAGCACTCTGCTCCAAGTCTAGTTCCTAGACTTAGTCTGGAGGTATCCAAGGCGGGCGCCCTGCGGTTCCACAAGTTTGACACTTGTGGCTACATCCCTACAACTGGTTGAGGGAACTCTTCATGTGCTTCTCCATGTGATCTAAACAATCCAACACATGTTTCAGATTCCACCGTCCACGCCTTATCCTTCCAGATTTCGGTCTAGATTCAATCCTCCACCTTCTGCAAACATTGACATGGTATCAGAGCACGACAACGCCCTTTGAAGACAAGAAAGGCTCCACCTCACGTGTAACATCATGGAAGGCAAGGCAAAACACATATACAATGTGGAAGTGGTTACCGAATTCCAATGCCTTCAACAGTAGGCTTTGACCATAAACTTATGCTCTACAGTCCAATCTGTTTTTGCCCAGTAACTCTAAAATCTCCGCCTCAAGTTTCAGGCTGACTTTGAAAGCATGCACAAGAAAGCCACACGGTAGGCACAAGAAAAAAATCATGCACTCCATCATACACAATGCCAACTGAGGAAGCTGGAGAAGTAGCAGATCCTCTCACAGAGACAACATTCATTAGTACAACATCTTACATAGTGCCAGATGACAAAGCTAGAGAAGTAGAACATCCTCCCGCAGAGATAGCAGACATTGCTAGAACATCTTTCATAATGCCAGCTGACATAGCTAGAGAAGCAGCACATGTGTCCACATCAACAGTTGATATGAGTGAAACACTATACACATTGCGAGCTCACAAAGCTAGAAGAACAGAAAATGTGTCTACAATTGTAGCAGACATGAATGCAAAATTCTACACACTCCAAGCTTACAAAACTGGAGCACCAGATTTGTCTAGAACAGAAATAGACACGAATACAAAATTCTACACAAAGCCAACTGAGAAAGCTGGAGTGGTAGTACATTTTTTCGTAACAGCAACGGACACGAATGTAATTTTCTATACAAAGCCAGCTAACGACCTTGGAGCACAAGGAAATCTATGTATAGTGGTAGCAGACACGACGACATCATTCTACACATTGCCAGTTGACAAAGCTAGAGCAACAACAAAATTTTCCATAACGGTAGTGGACATGGTTGCAACAATGTACACCTTGGAAGCTGACAAAGCTAAAGTGACACCAAATGTGTTTGTAATGGCACAAGACATAGCTCCAACACTCTACACATTGCCAGCTGATGAAGTTATAGTGATAGGAGATTCTTGAGCAATCACAGTGGACACGGCTATACCACTCCCTACATTACCAGCTAGCAAAATTGGATCGATAGCATGTTTTTCTACAATAATGGTGGACATGGCTGCAAAAGTCTACACATTACTAGTTGACAAAACTAGAGTAGTAACCGATTTGTCTACAACAACAGCTGACACGACTACAACACTCTACATAATGCCAACTGACAAAGCTGGAGTGGCTATTGATTTTTCTACAACGGCTACAAAAACAATTGCAAAAGTTTACACATAACGAGTTGACAAAGCTAGAGCGGCATCAAATGTGTACGTAACGATGATGGCCACGACTATAACAGTGTATGCATTGCCAGCTGACAGAGCTCGAGCGGCAACATACTAGTCTGCAATAGTGCTAGACATGACTCTAAAATCCTACACATGGCCAGATCAGACGCAACTCACCAGTTTGGTGATTGCAATGGCGCGCAAAGATTTTGAGGGGCACCACTCCCCTAGGTGACAACTTCCTGCCAATTTTTCAACTTCATGGTGAAAGTGTTCAGCACTTCTCCTCCGCTTGTAAAGGCCGATGACATTGCCCTCCACTTTTTGTGGAGCTAGAAAATATTTCCAAAGAGCACCAAGTAAAAAGAAAAATCACCATCATCGAGTTCAAAGACCCGCATTACATCGAAGGAGGCAACATCCATCGTTACAAAATTCACAAGCTTAACTAGGCAACCCTACATTACCACCACCTCTCCGAGGTGTTCGTATCATAAGCGGCCTTTACAACAAGATCTCCACTATCAGATCCCTTGCCCATTGGTGAATCCTAAGCTGCTTTTGTCGTGAAAGCCGTGCTCACTGCCGCTTGGTGTACCCTAGAGGCACCGAACTAGCGGTGTCATCATTTTTGTGATCTCCGAACATTGTCACAACACTCGTTGTAGTACTGTCTTTGTACAAAGGGCTAACAAAGGATGCCTTCATCGTGTGATGCCCAGACGCGGAGTTAGAGTATCCACAGCTAGGAACTTGTAAGAAGGCTTTGTCTTTATTCCACCCATTGGCAGAATCTAAGTCAATGACTCCACTTGTCCTACGTTTGTGGGCACCACCTCTACCACCGGATGCATTGTTGCCTCTTTAGGAAGCACGGGAAGTGAACGAGAAAGCAAGAAAATGTTTTCCTCGATCGAAGCGTCCACAAAAGCAGATCCATTGTCCTCCCTGGGAACTTCCACAACAAGAAGCCTCCAGTAGTTGCCATCGTCAAATTCCACATCTACAAAATTTGACAATGGAAAATCATCCGTTGATGGTGCATTTGGAGGTGTTCCTCGTGTCGGAGCAATTGATGGAGGATTTTCTTTGATCTTGACAGTGAGGAAGTTTTTTCCTTCACTATAGCATCATTCAACCACACAACGAAGGAAATGGAATGCTCCATCGCACAAGGCTCCAATGCTTCTACGACTCTGGACTCTCTCAACGCCACACGTCTCAGTGCTGGCTCTCCAATACCATTGTCAATGCCATTTAAAGTGGAGTTTTGAGCCTTCAACTGATTCTCCATGTGCTCCTTAAGTGGAAGTGGGAGCTCCCACTTCCTCTGCTTTGTAGGCTTTTAGCAATTCCCACCTCCATTTTGCAAAAAACGGCATAAAAAACTGCCTTAATTAGTTTTTCCAACTTCCTAATGACTTTTGAGCTCCTTCTCCATTGATAGGGGCATTTTTGTAAACCTTCCCAACAACTGTGTTACAATAGCCAAATCTCCAAGGACACGATCTTCGTCTTTCCCGGTTGTCAAGATAGTTTGCAAAAACCTCCTTATCTGGACCGTACCTCATCTGGCGGTTGCAAGCCACCGCTTGCTACCCGTGGGCGCGCCATCAACGACCGTGCTCAACCACCCGATTGTTGGTGACTAGTTCACCGGTCGCTCCAACGTCGCTCGGTCGCTCGAGCGAGGTCGCCTTGCTACCCCTCCATCGTAGTTTCCACAAAAAGTGAAAGCCTTGTAATTTCAAGCAAATACTGCGAGCACCGGAGTATTCACGGATGGCAAGGGGGAAGGAGGATGCGCTAAGAAAGCCAGTTTGCGCTTCCAATTTTTTGGGCCGCAATATGGTCATTAAGGGGAAAATCGCCAGCTCGACTAAAAAAAACTTTCTGGACGATGTCATCCCTATGGTTTAAACAGATCACCTGCACTACTTCATCCAATTCTAGACATAGATGCCGCCACTTCTGCAACAACCATTGTAGAATGATCCCCATGTCCAGAAACTTAATACATCATGCGACTTCAAGTCAAAGGCCCTCTTACGACTTGTACATGGACATTTTACATCACCAGCCATCATCAACTTTAGAGGGGTGTTGTGATTTACCCTGTTTTGATGGCTAGATTAGGCCAAAACGCATCGTGTGGTGCATTTATCTACCATAAGGGATTGAAAATTCACCTCCTTGAATGGGGAGAGGCGAGATTCAAATCTTTGCCTTGACAACAGCTAAGGTACACTTGGAGAATGTGAAAGGCTATGACCCTTTAGTTTTTGGCTTCAGGGTAGTTGGCAAACCCCCTTACTAACAACCTCTTACAACCTCCTGGTGCCCCTTAAGCTATTAGTGCATCTTCAACCTCTAGTGGCTCTCAGCTCCCAATGACCTTTCATCTTCCAAGTGAATCTTCAAGCATGCACCTTGTTCAGTGCAAGCTAGTGGCTGTACAAGCAGTATACTCTAGGTCTGGTTCCTAGACTTGGTTTAAAGGCATCCAGGGTGAGCGTCGTGCGGGTCCACAAGTTCGACACTTGTGGCTCAATCCATGCAATTGGTTCAGGGAAAGATTTATGTGCGTCTCCATGTGATCTACAATATCTTACATATACATCAGATTTCAGCGTCCACGCCTTGCCCTTCCACATTTCTTCCACCTTCCCCATATCTTGACATAATCCTTATGGCACTAGTGGCAAGATGAACTCCCCTTGCCTAGGAGTGAGTCCCCTTTAGCACCCACACGTAGGACGCAAACACAGGTGCATTCATACCAACGGAGTAAACTCAATGGAATCCTTGGCCAACTACGCAAAAACTGTAGTGCTTGAGGGTTTATTACCCTAAAGCCACCACAACCAAGTGCGAATGAGCAGGGGATCCATATAACATCTGCCACCTTCATAGTTTTTGGTAAAATTCCTCTAGTAGATTTAAGAGAATGTATGACCAATCACTTCACCCGTGAAACATTGAATCAAAAATTGTATTTGGAAGTGAACATGGACTTCTAACAAAAACTAGTGTGTAGCACATATAATCCATAAAAACTAAGACCATGTAAAATCAATGTATATCAGGATTAAAAAAACATGAATTGATGTTGATTATTTCTCATAAATTGTTTGCATGTAGGAATACACTTTCGTATACACCAATTGTAGAGTGTATGGACTACGTATGATGAACCATAACTCTTTAAGAGAGAAGATCAGATCAGCCATTGTTTTTTTTAGACTTGTACGAAAACCAGAATAAGAGAATTATTACATGAAAAGTGAGTCAGTGTCCGTTAAAACATCTTCAAATGAGATTCATTATCATTTAAATCTAGATGATTTAAGAAAAAGGCCTTTTAAATCTAAAACTTCTCAAGGGTAACATGAGGTTATGCACCATGTGGATGACGAACACCTCTTTTAGGTTCAGTAAAGGTTTTACTTCTTCACACGAAAACAATGAATTATTTTTAATGTTCCCCTCTCCATGGGTACAATTTAAAAGGGCAATTCTTAGCAAAATACTAGAATACGCCGAGTGATGTCAAAATTTTGTTGTAGTCAACAACGAAACTATGATATCTTTCAATAGCATGTCATGATGTTTTGTAAAACAAACTTCTTTTGTGTCAGTGTTAAGGGACTTCATGCTTTTTTGGTAGGTGAATGTGAATTTTCATAAAGCATGCTCGCATGTTTATATGCAATGGCGACTTAGAATGGCTCATCTTTTGGATTGCATGATTACCATGCCTACGTGAAGCATTTTTCTCTTAAAGTGTTGACATCTTTTGTTGATAACCTTTGAAGCTTATGAGTTGATTCAAAGAAGCTTCTTGTCCCCCTTCTTCTCATGCAACAAATTGCCCACTTTGTGGTTGGATCTTGTGGAAACTCATCCACCGGACAATATCTTATCAGGAATTTTCATACGACTTTTTCATGGGTAAATTGACGATGTAACAACACTGGCCGTTTTGCGACTATCTTCTGAACCCTAAATGTAGGCCCTCAGAAAGTGTAGTCCAAGGAGAGCAGTGAATGGTGGCCTTGGTTATTTTGGCTGAGACTAACCACGCCACAAATAGACATAGTCATCATAAGGTGTTTTTGCAAACATGAATCTTAACACTAATCATTCCACGTGGCAGTGCCGCGCTAGAACATGACCCTAGCACCAAGCTAGGAGTGGAGGAGGAGTGACGTGATGGATTTTCCATCGCAGCACCCTTTTCACCTAGAATCCAACCACAGATAAGTTCTAGGTTAGAGTCAAACCAGAATCTAGCCTATTGTATTTTTCCAAGCTTTGGCTCCTTGAAACTTGAGCCTCGAGTACCCGAAGCACCCAATAGTTTTTAATGACTATGTTTAACCATAAAAATGGTATATACGCTACAGAAGAAGTATTCCTTATTTTGAAGCACTCCTTATAAGAAGTAATTGGTCTTCATCTGAGTCTGTACCTTCCTCTTACATGAAATTGTAGAAAAGGAGAGGCTCCTATCTTATTGAGGTGCCTTTCGGAATACTCCTATCTTGTAAGTTTCACCGGCTGACTTGACGCCACGTTAAGTCCGCCCGTCTACATTACCACTTGTTACAGAAAAATTATTCAAATTGCTTATGTTGTGTCAGGTATCTCCACTTTACACATAATTTATTGGGAAGATTTCTAGCCACCGTAACTGATGTATCCACCTTTTGTTTGATGGGTATACAACAATGCCGACACCTTGATGTTCAAGCATGGTACAAATCTCCTCACTTATCTAGACTCGGAATCATCTTGTTTTGTATAGGTTTTATTTAGAACAATGTTGTTTACATTGTTGGATTTGTGAAAGGTGGTTTTTTTGGGTTGGTTATTTGTATGTTTCATGCCTATGAAACTTGTCGTCAACTATTACATGAAACTTGCTGGTGACTTCAAACTTGTATCATTCCTAACTGTCACATCAACCAAAATGAATACTTTTTGGGCAATGCTTGCTAAGAACGCGCTTTTTATTTTTCGCCTCATATTGGGTATTGTTTGCTAATGACATCAAATTTTTGGAGCGGATATGTTTGCCCTTTTTTACATACGATGAAGGGAACCTTCTTGAAACGGAACAATTGTTGTGTTTTTCGATCTTACTTGGGACATTCCATGTAAGGAAATGAAGAATGTATGGTCTTTCCTTGAGTTGTAATAAACATCTATATTGATAAAGGGATTCAAGTATAAAGCATTATAACCATTATGCTTATCATGTCTACGAATTTTCTCATTTCATAACTACTTATCAGGATCTTTAAGGTCATATTTGCATGAAATGGCACTTTGATTCTACTTTCAAGTGGGTAAGATAATGTCAAAACACATTAATATTGAATGTATGATAAGATATTTTTTCTTTAATATCATTGATTGTGTCACGTAAATGATATGAGTGTGAAGTTCTGAGTTACTTCGTGGAAAATCTGGCATGTTTGGTCACTTTGAATTCGTTGATATGTGGAAATCCATTTGTTAATAGGTAGATATCAAATGAGAAATTTCGTATTGGGCAATTTATTACCAATTGATCCATATTTTTATGTTTCTTTTTTTAATGGTGTGGCATGATCTGTGCAGAGGTACACTCCCGACGTGTCTCCGTGATGGTTTGCCTCAACCTTTGATTAGCATCTTTTCCTATCATCAAGAGGGTTTGCTTCTGCAATGTCCTTGGCAGGCTGCAGGAAACATTTACCAGGGTTGGATCATCCTTTGCGGATTGTCGATTTTGATCTTTGACAGTCATTAATGTATGCAACGACGCCAGCTACAAACATGTAATCAGTGTGCAGAATACAGCAGACAAGCCGTCCAGTATTGTTCTACCACATGAACTCGGGCCACTATGGGCATAGAATTGTTGAATGAGGTGGACACGGGGAGTTCCGACATGGCATATACCGACGTCGCGTGCCGCGAATTCATGCTGCGTGCGGTATCAGGCAGAGTGTGCTGCCAGTGCGAGCTTGGCCGTCGTGCATTAAGCAGAAACGCCACTTCGACGAGCGAAGGCAGATCGGCAGGAGAGCATTGTGCGCGGTCAGGTTGGAGTAAGCGGACCAGAGCCCGCCGCAGCGGCAGCAGCCACACCAGCGCTGTAGCAGTCGTCGGAACAGGAGTGCCGGCGCCAGCGGCATTGGCAGCAGCAGCGGCAGCAGCATCAGCAGCAGCATGGGGGTGGACGCGGACGGGCCGTTCGGCGCTGTGTGCGTCGTGGCCGCAGTGGCAGTGCTGGCGCATCAGTGGCTGTGGTGGGAAGTCANGCCGCCACAACCACCACCACCAGCAGCAGGTGGTGCCTGCCTTGTAGTTGAAGTCGAGGGCGGCCGCAGGGGTTGAGAGCAAGCAGCGATGCGTTGCCGTTTGGTGGAAGCGAGTGACAGCCGTCCGTGGTTTGATGTCGGTCGTTCTATCACTGATGTTGGTATCTGCAGAAGCAGCTGCAGCAGCAGCGGCTGGAGCAGTAGCAGCGCAGTCAATGAAGGCAAGACAGCAACAGCATTGCTGTTGCAGCATGTGTTCTGTCAGGCAGATGAGGCCAGCGGTAGCTTGCAGAAACGATGCATACCACCCCCCCACATCCCCCCGTGGCTCCCTACCAACGACTGTTCCATGTCAGCACTGTGCCACGTCATGTTTTAGCATGTGATGCTGATGCTGCGTTCGCTGTCATTGGCATTGG
>SZWC01021168.1:20252-47062 GCA_023375785.1 Penium margaritaceum | reverse complement strand
ATATACATATACATATACATATACATATACATATACATATACATATACATATACATATACATATACATATACATATACATATACATATACATTTACATACACATATACATATACATATACATATACAGATACATATACATGTACATATACACATAGATATACATATACAAATCCATCTATGTCCATATTGAAATCAGTATCTTTATCAATATGTATAATTTTACATGTCTATTAACATCTTTATTTGTATAAAGGTACAGTAGAATCTACGTTTCTTTTCATACAGATTTAATTACACCTATGTATATGTTTGTGAATCAATATGTACATATATAAGAGGAAACATCTTAAAAGTTGAATAAACATATAGTTATGTGAATCCTGCACTATAGCTACATCCACATATAAATTTGCATTGATTTACATTTTTATTTGTCCATATGTTTACGTAGATCTTTCTCCTCATCTTTATCCTCATCTCTTTTCATGTCTATATCAATAGAATTTTTTAACATTTTGCGATCTATTCAAATATCCATACATTAATCTCTTTGCATCCATACTGAACCTTCATGTAAACGCAAGGTGGCTTTTGGTATTTCTGTTACCAAATTACCTATCTTATGTGTCACATGCGAACTAATAAGAAGGTTTGATTCGCTAGGCGCATTCGACTATGAGGCGAGGTCATTCCTAAACCAGTAAGACCTTCCGCAACTTCCTGTCCGCGTGGCTTTCGCCTTACAGTTGTCTAGGTTGCGTAGCTCGGCACTCCACGTCGATACGTCCAGATAAACTCAAAGCTGCCCTCCGCCAACAATCCTAGCGGGCCCTACACAGAACACGGATGACTGAACGGAATCGGCCCACCAATCCCCGTCTCCACTAATCACGTGCGAAAATCGATAGTTGGGACCTCGACATGCGTCCGCGTTAGTGAAGAGACGCCCAGGACCGGACCGGCTGCGCAAGTCTTCTGACCGGCGATGATGATGACTGCTAGGCGGCCTGCAATTAGTGGACTCCACATGTCCTGCAACAAAGTGCTCAACGAACTGTCCGATGGCGTCCTACAACCGATTTCAGCGACAACCAGGCGCACCCGAATAGTGATTGACGCCAAAGTCGAGGCCACACGAGGAATGAACAAAATCGTTCGTGTAGTTCGATCGCCAAGCATTTGGCCTAAGAACTCAATAGAACCCTCAGATAATCTCAATCCAATCAGTGATCGAACCAAGGGAACAGGAATTTTGCTTCGAATCGTCCATCAAATTGACTGAACGACCGTGTGCACTACCCCTCCAATGCAGTTCAACACATTCAAACCGGTATCCCAATGGTTGGTGTTGGTGCAAGGATTCGCTGACCTAACTGTCTCCTGTTTCTTGCAATTTTTGCAAGCGTTGTTCCTTTTACCCCAAGACGAATCTGGTGGAATCGTCTTCATCCGAATTTTTGCAGTAGTAAGTGCGGCTGGCAAACCGGTCGGTGACGGACCCGTATTCAACATAGCATACGCTGTAATAAAAAAGCCTTCAGTAAACTCTAATTAAATCAGAGGGCAAGCCTAGCCTAGAGCTACCTAGCCCTCATACCTTTTGCCGTCTTTCGGTGAACAGAAAGGAACTCCCCCCGCGAACTCCGGTGGCCCAATCCCAGCAATTCCCGGCAGCTCCACGCCCGGCCAAGAAAGCAAGTTGGCATGCCTGCCTCGTTGGCCCAACAAGCAACTTGGCACGTTCACCAAGTTGGCCAACTTGGCAAAAACATGACATTCCGACAACAGACCATGGGCTCCGTCCCGTAACCGAAACTAGTCTCCGTACGGTTAAAATACGGGAAACCAGCCATCTACATCCGGACAAGTGATAACTGATTTGTAAGTCACTCCATATAGGAATGTTTGACCGTATTGTCCAGAGCTCCTTGCTGTGGGACATCCTACCCAGTAATGTTAGCCACTGTATAGATGCACCCGAGATTTCTACGCGATGTTAGCATCTAGATGAAAGGGCAGCTCACTACAGTACTTCGATTTAGCTTGCACCATGCGCTTTGCAAGCGTACATTTTTGCACATACAGTGTAACACTACCCATTTTAACAAAAAAACATGAAAATGAACGTCGAGACAACCTGGTGTAATCGTTGCGCTTTTTGGCCAGCTAGGTGACCTGATCCACGACCGAAGCTAGGAGGTCGCGCGATTCTTTACAAAAATGCGTACAGAAATAACTTCCTTCGATAATGAACATATCAACAAAAGCATAGGAGTAAACGTGTCAAGGATATCTCCATCGCTCTTTCTGAACACATAATGGAAATGATTAAAACTGTGAAATATATCAGAACTTTTAAGAAAGGCAAGAATGAAGCTTCGAAAGGCGCAACAAGCCATAAAGACTCGTGCAAGGAAAGACCACTCAGACGAGGACGGTCATTCAGTTTGACAACGATGATTTAATGAATTTACAGAAGCCTATCGACGCTAAGTTTCAACACGCGAGTTGCATTTGACATCAAAGCCAAGCTGACCAGTGACATGATTGTTTGTCCTATCTCCTCCATGCAAGTGGCTAGCTTGGGCGAATGGAGGGGCTCCACCATCGAAAACCAACCCACCTCACGGAGGTGCTCACGAAACGCTACCCGTGGAGACCCCACCAACCTCCACTCGAAATCACCCCTCCCAACCCCTCCACACCTTTTTCTTTCTCTCCCTAACACATAGGTCTTTCACATTCCAACAACTCCAAGGCGTTCTCGCGCTCGTGCCATCCGCGGTGGTGGGAGCCAAGGGAGAGTTTGCGCAAAAGCAAGGCAAGGGTGGAAGCAGGGGCCTGTTTATATGACGCAAGCAAAGCCTGACTACCACAGCAAGCTAGTGACCAAAGTGGCGAGCCCTACTGGCGAAGATTGTTTTTTTTAAGAAGGTCCAAGACAAGGGCCAGACTATTTCAAGATCGATGGGTTCCAACACCAGAGAAAGCAGAAAAACGGCCATACCTTAGCCCCTATATCCTAAAATGGAGCGCCCTTGTTTTGTTTAACTCAAAAAAATTGTGTCTATTTCATTTTATGACTTGAACGCCATCCTTGAGTCATTTGGCCGTGGCCATTTCATTTTTCACGGGATTCTCACTCTCCATTGGATTCCAAGAGCCGACCACATCCTACTTTCAGAACTTTGGTCGTCCATTATTCAAGAAATCTTCTCTCGACAGAAGCCAACATTTAAAAAAAAGTTGGAGGAATTGTCAAAACCCACCTCCGTCCACCTCTCATGAGGTGAAGGAGGGCACGCTTTGGGAACCTCGGTCCACCACTCAAAAGGATGAAGGTGGGATACTTCAAAGCCACATCCGTCCATCTCTAACGAGGTGAAGAAGGGCATGCATTGAGAGCTTTGGCCCATCGCTCACGAAGGTGTAGGAGGGAACCTCGAAAGTTACCTCCGTTCACCTCTATCGAGGTCAAGGAGGGCATGCTTTGAGAACCTCGGTCCACCTCTCAAAGAGGGTTTGAAGTGAGACACACCTTGAGTCTAGTGTGCCCTCCGTCCATTTAAAAAAAAAACATCACAAGGGAAGGAGATTAGGAAGAGGGTTACCCTATCAATGCCTTTGAAAAAGAATGGCAAGCCTTGAGACCGGACTCTCTGTGGTTATGTGGCATCCTCCCAACTTCAGCCTATGTCGCTCGAATGAGCGAACACCCATGGGGTCCAATGAGTGTCGCATGATATTGGCGCCAGTGAGCCACATCGCCAAGCCACGCTTGAGTTGGTGGCAAAAAGGGGAAGATCTCAACCGGCGTCGCCAAGAGACAAGACGCCAAAGGCTCCGAACAATGGGCAAAAGAATGAAGTTGCCCGTGTAGTCGTACCACAAGGTGAGAGGCAGCCCCGCAAGCTGATCATTGAGCCCAACTTTGGCCACAACGCTCAACCGACTCCGCAAACGAAGACTCAAAGGCTGCTAAAGAGGGCGTAGCCAATGTCGCCAACCCCAAGGAGGTCATCGAGGGTGTCGAGCATGGGGACGAGTCCCCACAAGAGCTAGCAGATCATGTGGTCATCAAGGTAGAGCAAGACATGGATGAAGAAGCTAAGGCCCACGATGCTACAAGCAAAGAAAGCAAGGCTACAAAATCCGCATCGATAGAAATGGCTAAGGAGGAAGATGTGGAGTGAGTGTCTCAATGTGTTGATGGAGGCCATCGTGTTATCCCCCACACTCAGGACAAGGGAGGCCACCAAGAAAACCCTCCAGGCGTCGCTGCAGCAGAATGTGCAAGTGTAAAATATTTCCAACACATATGTACTATTATTAGAACTCAACGATACTAACTTGGTACTTTGGACGATCTACAAGAGTATTTCATGCAAGGTTGCATTATGAGTTGTTGCTTCAAGGAACTTTCCAAGAACAAGAGGGATTCAAAAAGTATTTAGTCACTTATTCATGAAATTCTGGTGATAACCTGAACTTGAAAGCACTTTGTCAAAGTTTCCATAGGTATTGTGAAACTTTTTTGACCAATGGTCGGTGGTTGAACACGTTGGAAGTTTGTGGAATGGAACGCCGATGGTGGCAACGGTTGTAAAAATGCCTATGACTGATAAGCGTAAAAACACAAAAATAAGAATGTAATGAGCCAAAAACAAAATGTTGCACGTAAGCAGTATGGGGACGCGTGTATGTCCATGGCATAACAAAACTTTCTTTGGTTGTAACGTCAGAATTTCATGTGAGACATAAGCACACGTAACCTTAAAGCACCGTCTAGTAGTTAAGGTCTGTTCAGTTGTTATATGACTTCATGTCTTCTGAGTTTTCATGAACCTGCCACTTGATGAGAGATTTGATGGATTCGCCTTGTTGTTGGGGTCATAGAATTTCCTTCATGATTTGCTTTGTAGGGTGACAATGACGTTACCCTCTATTTTTGCATTTATGTCTATCCTTCTCTCGTACCTTAAAACAGAATAGCACATCCATTCCTTCCTCAAAGAAATAAGCTTCATTAAACCCTGCCATGTAACAATGGATCCAATTCTCCCTTTCATTTTTTTTGTATGATAAATCAGGTGAATTGCTTCAGGGATGATCATGGGAAAATAATACATTCAGATCTTAACCACACTTGGTGCAATTGAAAGTCGTGATTGCAAGAGGTAGGAGGGCGAGGGAGTTCCACAATGAGAAAACGCCAGCTGATGTCTACCTATGAGCAAACATGTTGTAGAATTCCCCTGTACCCACCCCAACTCTGCATTTAGCCTTGTAATGAAGGGTTGTTAATTCACGGGGAATTAGTGGCTGAGGATATGGGGGGGGGGGATCTCACAATGTGAGCTCCGACCCATTTTGCTTGAATGCCAAAACATTATCTTGAACACTTTGGGGACTTCTGGACTTCCTCTTCCTTTTCTTATGTGTTTCAGAAAACAATTGTTTCTGTAACATGAAAACCACACAGAAATACCCCTCTAATCACGCCATTTCTTTAGGATTCAATTGTTACAAATGCACTTGTTGAGCCCTATGATATCAGGAGGTTCCCTTTGGATGTATTGGAAGTCGCAGAACCCCCTTGAAAACATCCTGTTAAAAACCTCGTAAATGTAACAACAAGGGCATAAGAGATGTGGAGCTTGCTACTGCTAATCATGACGTGTCTCCATGTTGCAGGTGGGTGTCCCGAATCTCCTCCTTCCACATCAAGAACCGAGAATAGAACCAAGACATAAATTTGCCCAAAGAAAGCAAAGCCTTTAAAATGTTGAGGTCAAATTTGACAAGATTCATTTGGACTCGGAGGTAGCACCATTCTTGATGGTGAAGAAGGTGGCCACCGATAGCCAACCAGCCGTCACAAAACATCCAGTTTTTGAAGCCAATATGAGGTGACAGACTCAAAGACGCCCATCCTGATTTTGTTGAAGTCCTTTAGGAGGCGATTGATGGCAGCCTGACCAGAGATGTGGTGTGGACGGATGATTGTACTCCTAGCCTCACGGGGATCACGGTCAGTTCCAAAAGCAGATTCATCAATGAAGGAATTGATGTCCATGAGATCATTCTGTGGTGTGATGAATAGAAGGGACCTAGAAGCTTGTATCAAGCTTGTGCAAGATGGATGACTCTTACATTAGAATGTAATAGGGCCATAGAAATTTACCATGAGCCTACAAGAAGGAGAGCAGTTCCCAAGAAGAAAATGGTCCCACCTCAAGCCAAGGTGGGGCTGCTCAAATAATCTTTGGCCTACGCCTGGTCCCCGCCACATTGTTAAGAGACCCTAAAACTCTAATGACAAATTTTTGCCACTTTTGTTGTTATTGGGCTGTTTTCTGGTGCTTCAACAAACTGCGCATGATTGGGGTGGCCAGGAAGAAGCGGCTGCATTGGTCATTGACCTACTGCTGAAGGGCAGTGGCTGAGACAGATGGTGGCAGGTTGTGCTCTGCATGACATATGATGAGGTGTACTACATTGCGCAAATGGTGCCTGATCTAACCATGGTGGCAAGAAGCAGAATTTTTCAGCACAACAACGTTTGCTACCGATGGAAACTGGGGCAACCCTCACGGAGGTGATCAGGCTCACTAAGAGCCGCCTAGGCAGGACCAACTATTTGTGAAAGGGGGTTGTAGGTCGCACAGACAGAAATTACGGAAGCGAATGTAGGTTTGCAGAGAACGCGAATGTCTAAATTGACTCTTGATTGACAAAGTGCATCATCACAGCTTTCTAACAAGCCCTTGTATGCCTCATTTGGCTAAGGGAGCACTGAGATCCACTCTGTCAAAGCTCACCCTCTAGAACACTCCTAGCCTAGCGGGATGAGCGGCAGTCACCTTGTCACACAAGAGAATTATGTCTCCCATGGCCTGCATGGCTAATAATCGTAGACTGGTCCTTCCTTGAAGTCTCTTGGACATCCTCGAGCCGTCTTTTCTCCTTGAAGGCCGCTCTCAGCCGTCCTGGCCAATAATCATGCCGCCTTTTGAGCTCAAAGTGCTCAGGTCGTCACTTGAACCCGACTCATGATCTCCAAACTTTTGAAATCCATATCTCACTCAAACGGACTCTGAATTGAGTTCCGTAAAGTGCACTAGAACCTGTAAAACATCCCTTATGCAATTGTCATGCCAGATGATTTTTATCAAGCAACCTATTTTTGTCACTTTCTGGCACTCTCATATCCATCATTCTCCCACTTTGCAAGAATAAAAATCACACAAGTTCGCACTGTCCCCTCAGCTGCTGAAAGCGGTGCGCTGCCAGCGGCTTGGTCAGGAATTCTGCCAACATCATGCTTGAAGGGAAGAACTTGATCTGCACCATCTGCTTCGCCACGAGCTTGCGGATGAAGTGGTACCGCAGGTCGATGTGCTTGGTGCGGACGTGAAACTCGGCGTTCTTGGTCAGAGAAATGGCGCTCATGTTGTCACAGTAGATGGTGGTCGTTGTGGTCTGCTGCGGTCCAAGGCTTGCCAGTAGCTCACGCAGCCACACGGCTTCCTTTGCTGCTTCACTCAGGGCGATGTACTCTGCTTCCGTGGAGGAGAGGGCGACGCACTCTTGCTTCTTGCTCCGCCAACTGATTGCACCTCCCCCGAGCACAAACACAAACCCACTGGTTGACCTCCTTGTGTCCAGGTCACGTCCCCAATCTGCGTCACTGTAGCCAATGAGGATGGGGCTGTTGTTGCTGTTGAAGGTAACGCAAAGGCTGCTACTGCTGTCGAGGTAGCACAACACGCGCTTGACCGCCTCCCAATGCGGCATGCCCGGATTCGCCCAAAACTTGCTTAACACTCCCACTGCTTGGCTGATGTCAAGGCGCGTGCTGACTGTTGCATACATGAGGCTTCCAACCGCTGCTTGGTACGGAACTGCTTCCATGCAACTGCTCTCTTGCATGCCGCGGGGAGTCTGCGTCATGCTCAGCTTCGCTCCCACTTCCAGTGGTGCTGTTGCATTGCGCGCTCCTGCCATGTTGAAGCGCTTGACAATGTCGCTCACGTACGTGCTCTGCGACAACTCCAAAGTCTGCTGCTGCCTGTCGCGCTTGACCTGAAGGCCAAGGTAGTAACTGAGCTCTCCCATGTCTTTCATGTCAAACCTGGCAGCAAGGGACTGCTTCACATCGTCCAAAAGAGACTTGGAGTCAGATGCAATGAGCAGATCATCAACATAGAGCAAGATGATGACCTGGCTTGCCTCTTGAGTGCGCCCATAGACTGCATGATCAGCTTCACTATGCACAAAGCCAAGGCCAGCCAGCTGCTCATCCATCTTGTGGTACCATGCTCGTGGTGCTTGCTTCAGGCCGTAGAGGGCCTTCACAAGCTTGCACACCAAATCCGCCTTTCCCTCCACTACATACCCCTCTGGCTGCTCCATGTACACATCCTCCTCGAGGTCACCATTCAGAAATGCACAAGTCACATCCATTTGGTGCACCTCCTAGTCCATAGCAGTAGCAAGAGCGAGGATCGCTCGGATGGATGGGAACTTTGCGACAGGTGCAAATGTCTCATTGTAATCCACACCCTCAGTCTGCGCATACCCCTTTGCAACCAGCCGTGCTTTGTACCTGAGCACCTTACCATCCACACCACGCTTGCGCCTGAAGATCCACCGGCATCCGATCACCCGGCTGCCGCGTGGAGCCTCCTCGAGAGTCCAGGTGCCGTTCTTCATGAGTGTACCATACTCCTCATCTACTGCGGCACGCCAATCTGCCGCCTCGGCCCTGCGCATGGCTTCAGCGAATGTGGCTGGGTCATCAGTGACTGTGAGGAAGAGAAGCTCGAGGTCAGACGACTCCGTTGGTGGTGGAACGGTGCACAGGTTCACCAGCTCCTCCAGTGGCCTCTGTTTTTTTGCGAGGTGCTCGGATCGCCTCAACGGCTCCCCACTGTCCTTTGCACCTTTGTTGAGGCGTGCACACCGTCGTGGCAGCTGTTGTGCGTTGCTTTGCTGCTCTTCCTCATCAGATTCCGCTGCCAGCTCCTTCTCCTTCTCAGCTCCCTCCACCTCCTTGTCGTTGCCACCGTCACCGCCATCTTCTACACCGCCCTCTTCTGCTACCGGTACTTCTCCCACTTCTGGTACAAGTGCGGGAGCAAGCGGAACTGCCGACATAGGGCTGCAAGTCCAGCCTTCACTTCCTCTTGGAAGACCACGTCACGGCTGCGGATGATCTTGCGTGCGGCGAGGTTGTAGAGGCGGTATCCCATTGTGTCATAGCCGAGGAAGGCAGCCTTCACCGACTTTGCGTCCAGCTTGTTACGGCTACCGGCAGGCACGTGCACGGATGCGCCACACCCAAATACTTTCAGGTGTGTCACTGTTGGCTTGCGTCCCGTCCACGCCTCCTCTGGTGTCATCAGTGGCACGGCGCGCGTAGGGCTCCGGTTTTTCAGGTGCACGGCGGTATTGACCGCTTCCGCCCAGAAGGTTGGCGGGAGCCCTGCGTCTTGAAACATGCTGCGAACACACTCCATGAGCGTGCGGTTTGTGCGTTGAGCCACGCTGTTCAGCTGTGGTGTTCCAGGTGGGGTGACCTCGTGCTTGATCCCGCAACGCTTCAGGAAGGTGCGGAAGTCGTTGGAGAGGTACTCTCCTCCACATTCGGTGCGAAGCACCTTCAACCGCCTGCCACTCTCATTCTGTGTAGCAGCAAGCCACGCCTTGAAAGTATCAAAGCACTCATCCTTTCTAGCCAGGAACAATACCCACGTCTTCCTCGACTTGTCATCAATGAAAGTGACAAAGTACAACTTGTCGGACAAGGACTGTGATGGCATGGGACCGCACAAATCAGAGTGAACGAGTGAGAGAAGCTCAGTCATGCCCTTCCCTTCCCCCGTGAAAGGAGAGCGGGCTTGCTTCCCTTCAATGCAGCTCTCACAAGCCGATGCACCAGGCTGCTTCACCCCCTTGAGCTCCAGGCCGCGGACCATCTGCTGCATGGAGATGATGGCGCCAAAGCCGAGGTGACCGAGCCGGCGGTGCCACAGGCCGATGTCATGTTTTCCCTCTCTCGCCGCCAACGCTGAGTCGGCTTCCTTCTCCGATGCCACGTAGAGGCGGTAAAGACCGTCCTCCTTGTNCGCGCCCTTCCCTTCCCCCGTGAAAGGAGAGCGGGCTTGCTTCCCTTCAATGCAGCTCTCACAAGCCGATGCACCAGGCTGCTTCACCCCCTTGAGCTCCAGGCCGCGGACCATCTGCTGCATGGAGATGATGGCGCCAAAGCCGAGGTGACCGAGCCGGCGGTGCCACAGGCCGATGTCATGTTTTCCCTCTCTCGCCGCCAACGCTGAGTCGGCTTCCTTCTCCGATGCCACGTAGAGGCGGTAAAGACCGTCCTCCCTGTCCGCTTTTACAAGCACACACCCCGCACTTGCAGAGATGGTGCAGCCACCATTCTCAAAGCGAACCTGCATACCTTCGGAGATGAGAAATGAGACAGAGAGGAGGTAAGCTACCAGCCCCGGAACATGGAGCACCCCCTTCACACGAGGTTCCACGTGCTTGCCCTCAACAAAAGTACAAAACACAATCTCACCCTCTCCAACCGCCATTTACACATGGTTAACCCCCATGTTCACCCGACGAGGCTCAATGACGGTGTAGACAACGAACCACTCCCTGCGACAAGTCATGTGCCGCGTGGCTCCCGAGTCGATGATCCAGAACAGGGAGGTGTTGTCGGAGACGTGCAAGACCCGTATGGTTGTCACGAATCCATTCTCCCAATCTACAGCATTTGCGGAAGCGTCCGACTGTTTTCCCGCTCCCACTCCAGCCGCAAGGTCCGCCTTCTTCTTCCGGCATTCGCGCGCCCAATGGCCCGGCTTCTTGCAGTAGTGGCAGTTCCCCTTCTTCTTTCCTCCTCCGCCGTTGTCTTGGTTGATGTAGCACCGCCCCCATGACCAAAGTTGGTGATGAGAGCGACGTCCAGTCCGATTCCGCCCTCTTCTCCCTTGCGCCGCTCCTCCTCAAACAGCAAGCTCTCCTCCACATCATTGAGAGAGAGCTTGTCGTTGCGCTGGTCCAGGGCAACAATGAGAGGAGTGTAGCTGCTAGGAAGGCCAGAGAGGATGGTTAGCATGAGCACACGCTCCTTGACAGGGTCCTCAATGGCAGCAAGCTGGTCAGAGAGAGACTTCACCATGTTGATGTAGTCAATCATGGATCCGGATTCATCCATCTTCACAGTGTGAAAGCGAAGAGGCAGCTGCATATTCATGAGGATTGACTTGGAAGCATAAGTGGACTCAAGCTTTTTCTAATCCTCCTTTGGCGTGAGGATGCCACGGATGAGGAGTTGCTGCCGTTCGACGAGGTGGAGGTAGATGGTGGCGAGGGCGCGGTCACGCTTCTCGCGGTAGGTACAGGCCTCGACAGGGGAGAGGGAACTTTCTGCTGGTTCCTGCTCCTTCTCATCCACCTGGCTCCAGAGACCCTTCTCCATCAGCACCATCTTCATGTTGTTGCTCCAGTTGAAGAAGTTCTTGCCTTCGAACTTGGCGATGTTGACGCCGGCCACCACAGAAGCGGATGTCGCCATGGTAGTGCAACGTTCAGCCCACAAACGGCTCTCTCACACAACAGGGTGCAAGGAATGNGGAGTTGCTGCCGTTCGGCGAGGTGGAGGTAGATGGTGGCGAGGGCGCGGTCACGCTTCTCGCGGTAGGTACAGGCCTCGACAGGGGAGAGGGAACTTTCTGCTGGTTCCTGCTCCTTCTCATCCACCTGGCTCCAGAGACCCTTCTCCATCAGCACCATCTTCATGTTTTTGCTCCAGTTGAAGAAGTTCTTGCCTTCGAACTTGGCGATGTTGACGCCGGCCACCACAGAAGCGGATGTCGCCATGGTAGTGCAACGTTCAGCCCACAAACGGCTCTCTCACACAACAGGGTGCAAGAAATGTCTCAAGGATGAGACAAAGCCTTGTTCTAGCTCTGATACCACTGATGGAAACTGGGGCAGCCCTCAGGGAGGTGATCAGGCTCACTAAGAGCCGCCTAGGGAGGACCAACTGTTTGTGAGGGGGTTGCAGGTTGCACAGACAAAAATTACGGAAGCAAATGTAGGTTTGCAGAGAACGCGAATGTCTGGATCGACTCTTGAGTGAGAAAGTACATCATCACAGCTTTCTAACAGGCCCTTATATGCCTCATTTGGTTAAGGGAGTACTGAGATCCACTCTATCAGCTCACCCTCTAGCACACTACTAGCCTAGCAGGATGAGCGGCAGTCACCTTGTCACACAAGAGAATTATGTCTCGCATGGCCTGCATGGCTAATAATCGTAGACTGGTCCTCCCTTGAAGTCTCTTGGACATCCTCCAGCCTTCTTTTCTCCTTGAAGGCCTCTCTCAGCCGTCCTGGCCAATAATCCTGCCGCCTTTTGAGCTCAAAGTGCTCATGTCGTCACTTGAACCCGACTCATGATCTCCAAACTTTTGAAATCCATATCTCACTCAAACGGACTCCGAATTGAGTTCCGTAAAGTGCACTAGAACCTGTGAAACATCCCCTATGCAACTGTCATGCCATGTTTTTTTTATCGAGCAACCTATTTTTGTCACTTTCTGGCACTCTCATATCCATCAGCTACTACTTGGTGCTCATGACAGGTGAGGATTGCACAATTGAAGTTTACATAGTTTGAGGATTGGACAAGGAGAAGAAATGGGTTTATTTGTATTTCTTGGAATCTTTTGAGGAATTTCCCTTCTTGTTTGTAGGTACCCCCTTTACTGGATTTACGAAAATGCGCCCCTCCATTTCATGTGTCAATCAGTGGAAGGTAGAAGGCAGCCCCTCCATCCTCATGATGACAAGGATGGAGATAACTTTGTGGATGTTTGTGTAGCTTCTGGACATCTTTTTCGGCTAGCTCCACTACAGCTGCAGCTATAACCGACGCCCCTACTTCTATATCTGTTGAGTTGTGGATGCTGTTATAGGTGCAGCCTGATAAATACGTAGGCATCCCTCAGGGAAGTGATCAGGCCCACCAAGAGCCACTAGGCAGGACCATTTGCATGTGAGAGACAAGGTGCAGATTGCATAGACAAAAACACGAACGCATGTAAAGTTTTGTAGAGAGTGTAAATGGCTGGTCTAACTTGTGGATGAGAAAGCAGATTAGCACATCTCTCTAACAAGCTAAAGTAGACCTCATTTGGCACATGGAGCTGGAAAAACCACTCTTTCAAATATCATCTCCTAGCACACTCCAGGCCTACCGGGATGAGCAGATGTCACACTCTCACACAAGAGAGTTACCATCCCTGCCATGTGAACAACCAATAATCTTGTTGGGGACCTTCCTTGAAGCTCCTTGAAGGTCCTCCTGCCGACTTTCTACCTTAAGGCAGCTCCAAGCCCCCCTGGACAAATAATTCTGGCTGTCATTGGTACTCATTATGGAGGAGTTGTCACTTGAACCGGACCCACTGCCACCAAACCTTGAAGATCCACATCTCCCTCAAACGGACTCCGAATCAAGTTTCATGAATTGCTACAGATCAGGAAGAAATCCTCTATGCATCTATTGTGCGTGATAATTTTTATCAAGAAACCCACGTTGGTCACTTTCGACACCCTATATCCATCATTCTCCCACTTTGCAAGAATAAACATCACACAAGTCCACACTATCCCCTCAGCTGCTGAAAGTGATGTGCTATCAGCAGGTTGGTCAGGAAACCCACCAGCATCATGCTTGAGGGGCAGAAATTGATATGCACCACCTCCTTTGCTACGAGCTTGCGGACAAAGTGCTAGTGCAGGTTGATGTCCTTGGTGTAGGCCGATGTGCTTGGTTCAGGCGTGGAACTCTTCATTCTTTGTGAGCGCGATGCCGCTCACAGTAGATGGTTTTCGTAGTTTTCTACTGCTTCCTAAGACTTTCCAGCAGCTCATGCAGCCACACTACTTCCTTTGCTGCTTCACTCAAAGTGATGTACTCTGCTTCAGTGGAGGAGAGATCAACACGCTCCTCCTTCTTGCTCCTCCAACTGATTTCTGCTCCTCCAAGAAAAAACACAAAACCACTAGTCGATCTCCTTGTATCCAGATCTCTGCCTCATTCTGTGTTGTTGTAGCCGATGAGGATGGGGTTGTTGTTACCGTTGAAGGTGAGGTTAAGGTGGCAGCAGCTATTGAGGTAGCCCAGCACATGCTTTACCGCCTCCCTATGTGGCACACCCAGGTCGGTGCAGAACTTGCTCACTGCTACCGCTGCTTGGCTGATGTCAAGACGCTTGCAGACAGCTGCATACATGACGCTTCCAACTGCTCCTTGGTATGGCACCGCCTCCATTCGGTTGCTATGTTGCTTGCCGTGAGGAGCCTGCATGATTCTTAGCTTGGCTCCCACTTCCAGCAGTGTTGCCACCTTCCGGGCACCTCCCATGTTGAAGCGCTTGACAATGTCACTCATGTAAGTGCTCTGCGACAGCTCCAAGATCTGTTGCTGCCGATCACGCTTCACCTGTACACCCAGGTACTAGCTCACCTCTCACGCTTTACCTGTAGACCCAGGTGGTAGCTCACCTCTCCAATGTCCTTCATGTCAAACCTGGCTTATTTTGATTCAGATGCAACAAGCAAGTCATCAACATAGAGCCAGATGATGACCTGGATTTTTTCCTGTATGTGCCCATAGACCGCATGATCTGCCTCTCTGCACACATAACCAAGGCTAGCGAGCGGCTCATCAATCTTGTGGTACCATGCACGCGGCGCTTTCTTCAGGCCATAGAGTGCCTTCATAAGCTTGCACACATGATCCTCTTGCCCTTCCACCACATACCTCTCCGCCTGCTTTGTGTACACATCCTCCTCAAGGTCACCATTCAGAAATGCACATCTCACATCCATCTGGTGCACCTCCCTGTCCATTGCAGTGGCAAGAGCAAGGATTTCATGGATGGAGGGAAACTCTGCAACAGGTGCAAACGTCTCTTTGTAATCCACACCCTCAGTCTGCGCATACCCCTTTGCAACCAGCTGTGCTTTGTACCTGAGAACCTTACCATCAGCACCGCACTAGTGCCAGAAGATCCACCTGCAGCTGATCACCCGGCTGCCATGTGGAGCTTTCTCGAAAGTCCAGTTTTCGTTCTTCATGAGTGCCTTGTACTCCTCGTCTACTGCGACACGCCAATCTGCTGCATCGCCATTGCGCATAGCTTTGCTGAATGTCATTGGGTCATCAGCAATGGTGAGGAAGAGGAGCTCAAGGTCAGAAGACTCTAGTGAAGATGAAAAACTGCACAGGTTCAGCAGCTCCTCCAGCAGCCTCTGTTTGCTTGCAGGGCGCTCGGATCGCCACAGCGGCTCCACAGGACCATCTGCAAAAAGGTTGAGATGTGCAAACCTCCGTGGCAGATGTTGCTGCTTGATCAGCTGCTCCTCCTTGTCTGCTTCAGTTGCCGGCTGCTTTGCCTCCTCAGCTCCATCTACTGCCCTGTCACCAATACCTTTCGCTCGCTCCTCTTCAGCTGCAGCTTCAGCTCCCACTGGCTCAAGAGCTGGTGGAACCGTGACTGCTTCCATAGGGATCCATGTCCAGCCCTTCACATCCTCCTTCTATGCCATGTCACAGCTGCGGACAATCTTGTGTGTGGCAAGGTTGTGCAGCCGCTATCCCATGGTGTGGTAGCCAAGGAAAGTAGCCTTTACACCCTTCGCATCCAGCTTGTTGTGGTTAGAGGAATGCTTATGGACGAATGCGCTGCACCCGAACACCTTTAGGTGCGTGAAAGCTAGATTTTGTCCCGACCACGCCTCCTCCAGCTTCATCAGTGGCACAAAATGTGTCAGGCTCCGGTTTTTCAGGTACACGGCTATGTTGACTGCCTCCGCCAGAATGTTGGCTGGAGGTCAGCATCCTTGAGCATGCTGCAGACACGCTCCATGAGCGTGCGGCTTGCATCCTCAGCCACGCAATTCAGCTGTGGTGTCATGGGTGGAATCACCTTGTGTCGGATCCTCTAGTTCTTGAGGAAGTTGCGGAATTCCTTGGAGAGATACTTGCCGCCATCATCGATGCAAAGCACTTTCAGATTCCTACCACTCTCATTCTGTGCAGCAGCCAACCATGCCTTGAATGCTTCAAAACAATCTTCTTTCCTCACCAGAATGAACACCTATTTCTTTCACATCTTGTCATCAATGAACGTGAGACATTACAGCTTGCCAGACAAGGGCTGTGATGACATGGGACCACACATGTCAGAGTGCACAAGAAAGAGAATCTCAGTTACTGCCTTTCCCTCCTTAGACAATGGAGAGAGGTATTGCTTCCCTTTGATGCAGCTCTAGCATGCTGATGCACTGAGTTGCTTCACCTCCTTCAACTATAGGCTGCGCACCATCTGCTACATGGAGATGATTGCGCTGAAGCCGAGGTGTCCAAGCCGGGGATACCACAGGCCAATGTCGCTTTCTTCCACTCTCGCAGCTGCTGCTGAGGTATCTCCCTTATCCGATGCCACAAAAAGACAGTAGAGGCTATCGTTGTTGTATTCCTTTGAAAGCACCTGGCCCGCAATGGGAACGACACGTGCTGAGATAATGCAGCCACCATTCTCAAAGCGAGAAGAGAGGAAAGAGAGAAGAGGCGAGCTGCCAGCCCTGGAACATGGAGCACCCCCTTCATACAACGTTCCACGTGCTTCCCCTGGACAAAAGCACAGCAGAAAATCTCACCCTCTCCCACCGCCATCTGCACATGATTGTCATGCATGTATACTTGGAGAGGTTGAATAGCGGTGTAGACAACAAACCACTCCCGGTAACAGGGACTCTGTGTGACCTCCAGCCACATCCCTTGTTCCTTCGCAGGAACTGGCGCCACCACTCTCCCTCTTGCGCATGCATGCATCAGCGATACACCCCTCACCATGGCAGCTATGCCTTGTGTATTTTTCTCTCCCGTGGCACGCATTGGTGCAACGCCTCGTCTGACCCTCTCTCCCAAGAACCTTTTCCTTCCTTCCTCTCTCTGTGGCTGCTATCCCCTCTCATGCTCCATCTCCCTTGATCTTTCTTTCCCTTTTTTGCCTCCTCCCACCTCCCTCCCTCCATTCTCATCCCTCCTTTCTCACTTGCACCCGACCTTCCCCCTTCATCTCGTCCTCCCTCTCTACTCATCCATCCCTCCCTCTCTCCCTAATTCCCATCCTCCCCATCCCTCCATCTCATCCTCAGTCCCACCCATCCACCTCCATCCTCCCTCCCTTCTTCCCTCCCCTTTCTCTCTCCCTTGGCCTCTTCCTCCCTCCCTTTCCCTCTCTCCCTTTTCATGTCCTCCCGAATCTCTCACCCTCAATCCCCCCTCTCTTCTTTGCTCCCATCTTCCATCGTCCCTCCTCCTCCCTCTCTTCCATACTCCTCCTTCCCTATCTCTCATGGTCTCTTCCTCCCTGCCTTCCTCCATCACTCCATTCATCCTCCTTCCCTCTTTCCTTGTTCTTGTCCTTTCCTCTCCTCCATGCTCTTGTCCCCTCCGCTCCCTCTTGCCCTCGGTACACTCCCCCCTCCCTCCATCTCTTGATCCCGTCCCCATCCCCTCCCTCTCCTTGGCATGGTCTTCCATCATCCCTCTCTCCTTCTTTTCTATCATTCCCCCTCCCTCCCTCCCTAAGTCCCTTCCTCGCCTCCCTGCACTTGATTCTGTCCTCCCCTCCTACGTCACTCCCTTTTGCTCCCTTCCTCATCCCCTATCTCTGTCCCTCAATCCCTCCCTCCCTCCTCCCTCACTCCCTTTCTCTCTCCCCCTCTGTCCTCCTATCCCAACCTCTCCAGTGATTTCCCCCCTTTCTCCTCTCTCCCACGATCCTATTTCCCCCCTCCTTCTCTCTCTCTCTCATGTCCCCCCTTCTTGTCTCTCAATCCCATCCTCTCGCTTCTCTCTCCCTCTATCCCTGTCTCTCTTCCCCCCTACCCCATTCACCCTCTCTCTGTGTCCTTCCCTCTCTCTCTTCCTAGAATTCTCCTTACCACTCTCCTTGTGCCCGTACCTCCTCCCTCCCTCCCTTCCCCCTGTCCATCCCTCTTCCTCCCTCCCTCCCTCCTCTGCTTCAACTCTCTATCTCCCCCCTTATTCATTTCCCTCCCTCCCTCCTTCCTCAGTGTACCCTCTTGGCCTCATCCCTCTCCAGCTAAATCCTCCTTCTCCCCCTCACTCCCTCTCTTTCTCACTCCTTCCTTGCTCCTTTTATCCAGCCTTCCATCCATCCATAAATACCTCCCCTCTCTTCCTCCATCTTTCCATCCCTTAATCCCTCAGGTATGGTTAGTCGGGGCCCTTTTCTACACCGGTTTTCAAGTGCACCCGCCTAGTGTTTGACTTTTTCCTATATAGAAAGCTCGACCCCCACCCGTATGGGATGGTCCAATGCATGAGGCTAGTGTATGCGTGCAGTGCCCTCGTTCTCCACACAAAAGTACTATGATCACGCACTCAGTGCGTGATGTTATCCTAAATAGAAAACTAGACCCCCACCCCTATGTGAGGGTCAAGTGCGTGGGGCTAGTGTATGAGGGAAGTGCGCTTGTTCCCCACACAAAAGTACACTGATCACGCACTCAGTGTGTGATTTTATCCTATGTAGAAAACTGGATCCCCACCCCTATAGGGGGGTCCATTGCATGGGGCTAGTGTATGAGTGTAGTGCGCTTGTTCCCCACACAAAAGTACACTGATCACATACTCAGTATGTGATTTCATCCTACATGGAAAAATGGACCCCCACACCTATGGGGGGGTCCAGAGCATGGGACTAGTATATGAGGGCAGTGCGCTCGTTCCCCGCACAAAAATACACTTATCACGCACTCAGTATGTGATTTTTTCCTATATGGAAAACTGGATCCCCTCCTCTATGGGGGGGTACAGTGCGTGGGGCTACTGTGTGAGAGCAGTGCACTCGTTCCCCACACAAAAATACACTCATCACGCACTCAGTGCGTGATTTTATCCTATATGGAAAACTGAACCCCTTCCCCTATGGAGGGGTCCAGTGCGTGGGGCTAGTGTATGAGGGCAGCGTGCTTGTTCCCAACACAAAAGTACACTGATCACACACTCCGTGCGTGATTTTTTCCTCTATGGAAAACTGGACCTCCTCCCCTATGGAGGGGTCCAGTGCGTGGGGCTAGTATATGAGGGCAGTGCGCTCGTTCCCCAATCTAGAATACACTGATCACGCACTCAGTGCATGATTTTTTCCTATGTGGAAAACTGGACCTCCTCCCCTATGGGGGGGTCCAGTGCGTGGGGATAGTGTATGAGGGAACTGTGCTTGTTCTCCACACAAAAGTACACTGATCACGCACTCAGTGTGTGACTTTATCCTATATGGAAAACTGGATCCCCACTCCTATGGGAGGGTCCAATGCGTGGGGCTAGTGTATGAGTACAGTGCGCTCGTTCCCCCCACAAAACTAAACTGATTGATGGAAAGTGGGGCAGCCCTCAGGGAGGTGATCAGGCTCACTAAGAGCGCCTAGGCAGGACCAGCTGTGTGTGAGAGGGGTTGCAGGTTGCACAGGCAGAAATTACAGAAGCAAATGTAGTTTTTCAGAGGACGCGAATGTTTGTTCGACTCTTGAGTGAGAAATTACATTGTCACAGCTTTCTAACAAGCCCTTATATGCATCATTTGGCCTAGGGAGCACTGAGATACACTCTGTCAAAGTCTACCCTCTAGCACACTCTCCTAGCAAAGCGGGATGAGCGGCAGTCACTTTGTCACACAAGAGAATTATGTCTCACACCACTTGGACGACCAACAATCATGGTCTGCACCTTCCTTAAAGTCTCTTGGAGGTCCTCCAGCCGCCTTTTCTCCTTGAAGGCCGCTCTCAGCCGTCCTGGCCAATAATCCTGCCGCCTTTTGTGCTCAAAGTGCTCAGGTCATCACTTGAACCCGACCCATGATCCCCAAACTTTGGAAATCCATATCTCACTCAAACAGACTCCGTTCCGAGTTCCATAAAGTGCGTTGGAACCTGTGAAATATCCTCTATGCAACTTTCATGCCAGATGATTTTTATCGAGCAACCTATTTCTGTCACTTTCTGGCACTCTCATATCCATCATTCTCCCATTTTGCACAAATAAAAATCACACAAGTCCTCACTGTCCCCTCAGCTGCTGAAAGTGGTGCGCTGCCAGCGGCTTGGTTAGGAAGTCTTCCAGCATCATGCTTAAAGGGCAGAACTTGATCTGCACCACCTGCTTTGCCACGAGCTTGCGGATGATGTGGTACCGCAAGTCGATGTGCTTGGTGCGGGCGTGAAACTCGGCGTTCTTCGTCAGATCAATGGCGCTCATGTTGTCACAGTAGATGGTGGTCGCTGTGGGCTGCTGCTGTCCAAGGCTTGCCAGCAGCTCATGCAGCCACACAGCTTCCTTTGCTGCTTCACTGAGGGTAATGAACTCTGCTTCGGTGGAGGAGAGGGCAACACACTCTTGCTTCTTGCTCCTCCAAGTGATTGCACCTCCCCCGAGCACAAACACAAACCCACTGGTTGACCTCCTTGTGTCCAGGTCACCTCCCGAATCTGCGTCACTCTAGCCCATGAGGATGGGACTGTTGTTGCCTTTGAAGGTGAGGCAAAGGCTGCTGCTGCTGTCGAGGTAGCGCAGCACGCACTTGACCGCCTCCCAATGCGGCATGCCCGGATTCGCGCAAAACTTGCTTAACACTCCCAATGCTTGGCTGATGTCGAGGCACGTGCTGACTGCTGCATACATGAGGCTTCCAACCGCTGCTTGGTACGGAACTGCTTCCATGCGGCTGCTCTCTTGCATGCCGTGGGGAGTCTGCGTCATGCTCAGCTTCGCTCCCACTTCCAGTGGTGCTGTTGCATTGCGCGCTCCTGTCATGTTGAAGCGCTTGACAATGTTGCTCACGTACGTGCTCTGTGACAACTCCAAAGTCTGCTGCTGCCTGTCACGCTTGACCTGAAGGCCAAGGTAGTAACTGAGCTCTCCCATGTCTTTCATGTTGAACCTGGCAGCAAGGGGCTGCTTCACATCGTCCAAAAGAGACTTGGAGTCAGATGCAATGAGAAGATCATCAACATAGAGCAAGATGATGATCTGGTTTGCCTCTTGTGTGCGCCCATAGACAGCTTCGTCTGCTTTACTACGCACAAAGCCAAGGCCAGCGAGCTGCTCATCCATCTTGTGGTACCATGCTCGCGGGGCTTGCTTCAGGCCGTAGAGGGCCTTCACAAGCTTACACACCAAACCTTCCTTCCCTTCCATGACATAGCCCTCTGGCTGCTCCATGTACACATCCTCCTCAAGGTCACCATTCAGAAATGCACACGTCACATCCATTTGGTGCACCTAAACCCTAAGTCCATAGCAGCAGCAAGAGCGAGGATCGCTCGGGTGGATGGGAACTTAGTGACAGGTGCAAATGTCTCATTGTAATCCACACCCTCAGTCTGCGCATACCCCTTTGCAACTAGCTGTGCTTTGTACCTGAGAATCTTACCATCCGCACCACGCTTGCGCCTGAAGATCCACCGGCATCCGATCAGCCGGCTGCCGCGTGGAGCCTCCTCGAGAGTCCAGGTGCCGTTCTTCATGAGTGCACCATACTCCTCATCTACTGTGCCACGCCAATCTGCCGCCTTGGCGCTGTGCATGGCTTCAGCAAATGTGGCTGAGTCATTGGTGACTGTGAGGAAGAGAAGCTCGAGGTCAGACGACTCCGTTGGTGATGGAACGGTGCACAAGTTCACTAACTCCTCCAGCGGCCTCTATTTATTTGCGAGGTGCTCAGATTGCCTCAGCGGCTCCCCACTGTCCTTTGCCCCTTTGTTGATGCGTGTGGACTGTCGTGGCAGCTGCTGTGCGTTGCTTTGCTGCTCCTCCTCATCAGATTCCGCTACCAACTCTATCTCCTTCTCAGCTCCCTCCACCTCCTTGTCGTTGCCACTGTCACCGCCATCTTCCGCGCCGGCCTCTTCTGCTACCGGTACTTCTCCCACTTTTGGGGAGCAAGCGGAACTTCCGACATAGGGCTCCAAGTCCAGCCCTTCACTTCCTTTTGGAAGATCACATCACGGCTGCGGATGATCTTGCGTGCGGCAAGGTTGTAGAGGCGGTATCCCATGGTGTCGTAGCCGAGGAAGGCGGCCTTCACCGACTTTGTGTCCAGCTGGTTACGGCTACCGGTAGGCATGTGCACGAATGCGCCACACCCGAAGACTTTCAGGTGCGTCACTGTTGGCTTGCATCCAGTCCGCGCCTCCTCCGGTGTCATGAGAGGCTCGACGCGCGTAGGGCTTCGGTTTTTCAGGTATATGGCGGTATTGACCGCTTCCGTCCAAAATGTTGGCGGGAGCCCCGCATTTTGGAGCATGCTGCAAACACGCTCCACGAGGGTACCGTTTGCGCGTTCAGCTATGCTGTTCAGCTGCGGTGTTCCAGGTGGGGTGACCTCGTGCTTGATCCTGCGACGCTTGAGGAAGGTGCGGAAGTCGTTAGAGAGGTACTCTCCTCCACCATCGGTGCAAAGCACCTTCAACCGCCTGCCACTCTCATTCTGTGTAGCAGCAATCCATACCTTGAAAGGATCAAAGCACTCATCCTTTCCAGCCAGGAATGACACCCACGTCTTCCTCAACTTGTCATCATTGAACAAGACAAAGTACAACTTACCGGACAAGGATGGTGATGGCATGGGACCGCACAAATCAGAGTGAACGAGTGAGAGAAGCTCAGCCGCCCCCTTCCCCTCCCCCGTGAAAGGAGCGCGGGCTTGCTTTCCTTCAATGCAGCTCTCACAAGCCGATGCACTAGGCTGCTTCACCCCCTTGAGCTCCAGGCCGCGGACCATCTGCTGCATGGAGATGATGGCGCCAAAGCCGAGGTGACCAAGCCGGCGGTGCCACAGGCCGATGTTGTGTTTTCCCTCTCTCACCGCCAACGCTCAGTCGGCTTCCTTCTCCGACGCCACGTAGAGGCGGTAAAGACCATCCTCCTTGTTTGCTTTTGCAAGCACATGGCCTGCACAGGCAGAGATGGTGCAGCCACCATTCTCAAAGCAAACGTGCATGCCTTCGGAGATGAGACATGAGACAGAGAGGAGGTTAGCTGCCAACCCCGGAACATGGAGCACCCCCTTCCCACGATGTTCCAAGTGCTTACCCTCAACGGAAGCACAAAACACAATCACACCCTCCCCAACCGCCTTTTGTACATGGTTGTCTTCCATGTACACCCGGAGAGGCTCAATTACGGTGTAGACAACAAACCACTCCCGACGACATGTCATGTGCCGCGTGGCTCCCGAGTCGATGATCCAGAACAGGGCGGTGTTGTCAGAGACGTGCAGGACCCGGATGGTTGTCACAAATCCACTCTCCCAATCTGCGGCGTTCGCAGAAGCGTCGGACTATTTACCCGCTCCCACTCCAGCCGCAAGGTCCGCCTTCTTCTTCTGGCATTCGCGCGCCCAATGGCCCGGCTTCTTGCAGTAGTGGCAGTTTTCCTTCTTCTTCCCTCCTCCGCTGTTGCTTCTGGTTGATGTAGCACCGCCCCCATGACCAAAGTTGGTGATGAGAGCGATGTCCAGTCCGCTTCCGTCCTCCTCTCCCTTGCGCCGCTCCTCCTCAAACAGCAGGCTCTCCTCCACATCATTGAGGGAGAGCTTGTCGCCACTCTGGTCCAGGGTAGCAATGAGAGGAGTGTAGCTGCTAGGAATGCCAGAGAGGATGGTTAGCATGAGCACACGCTCTTTGACAGGGTCCTCAATCACAGCAAGCTGGTCTGAGAGGGACTTCACCATGTTGATGTAGTCAATCATGGATCCGGACTCATCCATCTTCACAGTGTGGAAGCGCCGATGCAGCTGCATGTTCATGAGGATTGACTTGGAAGCATGAGTGGTCTCAAGATTTTTCCAAAGCTCCTTTGGTGTGAGGATGCCACGGATGAGGAGTTGCTGCCGTTCGGCGAGGTGGAGGTAGATGGTTGCAAGGGCGCGGTAATGCTTCTTGCGGTAGGTACGGGCCTCGACAAGGGACAGGGAGCTTTCTTTTGGTTCCTTCTCCTTCTTATCTACCTGGCTCCAGAGACCCTTCTCCATCAGCACTATCTTCATGTTGTTGCTCCAGTAGAAGAAGTTCTTGCCTTTGAACTTGGCGATGTTGACGCCGGCCACCATAGAAGCGGATGTCGCCATGGTAGTGCAACGTTCAGCCCACAAACGGCTCTCTCACACAACAGGGTGCAAGGAATGCCTCAAGGATGAGACAAAGCCTTGTTATAGCTCTGATACCACTGATGGAAACTGGGGCAGCCCTCAGGGAGGTGATCAGGCTCACTAAGAGCCGCCTAGGCAGGACCAACTGTTTGTGAGAGGGAGTTGCAGGTTGCACAGACAGAANCCATCAGCACTATCTTCATGTTGTTGCTCCAGTAGAAGAAGTTCTTGCCTTTGAACTTGGCGATGTTGACGCCGGCCACCATAGAAGCGGATGTCGCCATGGTAGTGCAACGTTCAGCCCACAAACGGCTCTCTCACACAACAGGGTGCAAGGAATGCCTCAAGGATGAGACAAAGCCTTGTTATAGCTCTGATACCACTGATGGAAACTGGGGCAGCCCTCAGGGAGGTGATCAGGCCCACTAAAAGCCGCCTAGGCAGGACCAACTGTTTGTGAGAGGGGGTTGCAGGTTGAACAGATAGAAATTATGAAAGCAAATGTAGGTTTGCAGAGGAAGCAAATGTCTGAATCGACTCTTGAGTAAGAAAGAAAATTGTCACAACTTTCTAACAAGCCCTTATATGCCTCATTTGGCCTAGGGAACACTGAGATACACTTTGTCAAAGTCTTCCCTCTAGCTTACTCTCTTAGCCTAGCGGGATGAGCGGCCGTCACCTTGTCACACAAGAGAATTATGTCTCACACCACTTGGACGACCAACAATCGTGGTCTGCACCTTCATTGAAGTCTCTTGGAGGTCCTCCAGTTGCCTTTTCTTCTTGAAAGCCGCTCTCAGCAGTCCTGGCCAATAATCCTGCCGCCTTTTGAGCTCAAAGTGCTCAGGTCGTCACTTGAACCCGACCCATGATCTCCGAACTTTGCAAATCCATATCTCACTCAAACGGACTCCGTATCGAGTTCCGTAAAGTGCGTTGGAACCTGTGAAATATCCTTTATTAAACTGTCATGCCAGATGATTTTTATCGAGCAACCTATCTTTGTCAATTTCTGGCACTCTCATAGCCATCATTGATCACGCACTCAGTTCGTGATTTTATCCTTCATGGAAAACTAGATCCCCACCCCTATGGGGAGTTTCAGTGTGTGGGACTAGTGTATGCAGGGAGTGTGCTCGTTTCCCACACAAAATAACACTGATCAGGCACTTAGTGTGTGATTTTGTCCTCTATTGAAAACTGGACCTCCTCCCCTATGGGGGGGTCTTGTGCGTGGGGCTAGTGTATGAGGGCAGTGTGCTCTCCCCACACAAAAGTATACTGATTATGCACTCAGTGCGTGATTTTTTCTTGTATCAAAAACTGGACCTCCTCCCCTATGGGGGGTTCCAGTGCGTGGGGCTAGTGTGTGAGGGAAATGTGCTTGTTCCCCACACAAAAGTACACTAATCACACACTCAGTGCGTGATTTTATCCTATACAGAAAACTGGACCCCCACCCCTACGGGGGGGTTCAGTTCGTGGGGCTATTGTATTAGTGCAGTGCACTCGTTCCCCGCATAAAATTAAACTGATCACGCATTCAGTGCGTGATTTTATTCTAAATTTAAAACTAGATCCCCACCCAGTGTGTGGGGCTAGTGCATGAGGGCAATGCACTCGTTCCCCACACAAAAATACACTGATCACGCACTCAGTGCATGATTTTATCCTATATGCAAAACTGGACCTCCTCCCCTATGGGGGGTCCAGTGTGTGGGCCTAGTGTATGAGGGAACTGTGCTTGTTCCCCATACAAAATAACACTAATCATGCACTCAGTGCGTAATTTTTTCCTCCATGGGAAACTGGAACCCCACCCCTATGGGGGGGGGGGTTCCAGTGCGTAGGGCTAGTACATGAGGGCAATGCATTCGTTCCCCACACAAAAATACACTGATCACGCACTCAGTGCGTGATTTTTTCCTATATAGAAAACTGGACTCCCCCTTTGGGGGGGTCCAATGCGTGGGGCTAGTGTATGAGGACAGTGTGCTCGTTCCCCGTACAAAAATACATTGATAACGCACTCAGTGCGTGATTTTTTCCTGTATGGAAAACTAGATCCCCACCCCTATGGGGGGGTCATGTACGTGGGGCTAGTGTATGTACATAATTGATGTGCACATGCACAAATTGAGTACACGAAAATTTCAGTGCCCTTGCCTAGTGCAAGTACACTACTAGAGCGCACTCAAAACTCAGTGCGTGATTGGCCCGCCATCAACCATAAATATCATCTCTTCCTCCTTTTTCCATCCCTTCCTCTTGTTTTCCTCCCTAATCCATCGCTTTCTTCCTCCCTCCCTTTCTTCTCTCCCCTCCTCTCTCCTTCCCTCTCCTCCCCTTCCCACATCTCACTTCTCTCTATCTCTCTCTCTTCCTAAAACTCTCCATCCATAGCTCTCTCTCTCTCTCTCTCTCTCTCCATCTCTCTCTCTCTCTCTTTCTCTCTCTATCTCTCTCTCCCTCTCTCTCTGTATCTATCTCTCATTCTCTCTCTCTCTCTCTCTCTCTCTCTCTCTCCCTCTCTCTCT
>SZWC01021168.1:7333-18803 GCA_023375785.1 Penium margaritaceum | reverse complement strand
CTCTATCTATATCTCTCTCTCTTTCTCTCTCTATCTCTCTCTCCCCACCCCTCTCTCTGTAATCATCCTCCTCCTCCCCCCCCCTCTCTCTCTCTCTCCCTCTCTCTCTTTCACACTCTCTCTATCTCTCCCTGTCACCATTTCTGTCTCTATCATAATTGCAATTGCCATCGCCTCCCACCACAGTCTCCCATCAACACCATCGCCAAGATCCTCATCCTCTATCTTTAGAGGAAATTTTGAGTCCCCTTTGTTTCCTGCTCCCTCTAAAACAACGAAAGAACAGAGAGGTGAGACCCATTTTTTGGGAGCCACAAATTTCATTGTCAGGCACATCAATACCTCATCTCTCCCCCTCTCTCTCAATCCCCTCCCATAACCTCTTCCCTACCTACCCTCTCTTTATCTTCTATCCTTCTCTCCCTCTCTCTCTCTCTCTATCTCTCTCTCTCTCTCTCTCTCTCTCTCTCCCTCTCTCTCTCTCTCTCTCTCTCTCTCTCTCTCTCTCTCTCTCTCTCTCTCTCTCTCTCTCTCTCTCTCTCTCTCTCTCTCTCTCTCTCCCTCTCTCTCCCCCCCTCCCCACTTTCTCCCACTTGAATTTATCTCTCCATCACTCTTTCTTTATCCATAGATATCTCTTTTACTCTCTTCCTCCCATATCTTCCCTCTTCTCCCTCGATCTACCTCTCTCTCCTTCACCATGACATGTCCCAGAACGTCCCATTTTCTATCCTTTACATGCACACAATCCCTCGTTTCATACCCCACTTGTTTTCTTTTCCTATTGCTCAGTTTCTGCCCTGTTTCCCCTTTCCATTCTGTGTGCCCATTCTCCGCATTTTTCTGCCTTTTTTCAATCCTTTTTTTCCTCCTGATTCTATTGTGTGTCATCCGTCCATCCTTGCATTTATGAACGATCACCTTAAACACTTAGAAAAGTGCGTATTGAATGTTTTACTCTTAAAAAATGTGTTCAATGAGCATGGAAGTTTTACAGAATGGAATGATGTATATTGATATCCTCCTGACACGTTCTCGTGATGATAATAGATGCAAAGTTCATGCATACAAGAATACATTTAATTTACAATGATGCACTTCCCTCTACCAATACATTTCTCCTCATTTTTTTCCTTGCAGTAATCCCTTCCCCCTCCCCTATACACCCCTCCCCTCACTGCTCCCCTTCCCTACTCTCCTCCCCCTCCACCATCCTACCTTCGTTCACAGTCACTTATTGGCCTTCTCCAACTCCACTTCACTCTTCCCCTCCGCAGCATCCACCATTCCACCCATCTCCCCCTCTGGCCACTTCTGCATCCATATCTCTTCGTCCCTTACCCATCTTCCTTTCTCTCCCCCTCTCCCCCTTCCTCACCATCTCCACCCCCACCTCTCTTTCTCCCTACCATACTCCATCACTTTTGTCTTTTCCTAATCCTCCTATTCCATGGCCGTTCTGCTCCTAACCTCTCCATTTCTTTTGGCCCTTCATCACAAGTACCCTCACCTTGCCATGTATAAACAATCCCTCCAAAACCATACACTCTACAATCAATGTACATGCACGATGCACATAAAAATTAAAGTATCAGTTATATTCCTATATGAATCTAGTAATTGATGAAAACTGGGGCAGCACTCAGGGAGGTCATCAGGCTCACCAAGAGTCACCTAGGCAGGACCAACTGTTTGTGAGAGAGAGTTGCAGGTTGCACAAAAAGAAATTACAGAAGCAAATGTGGGTCTGCAGGAATGCGAATTTCTGAATCGACTATTCATTGAGAAAGTAAACTAGTTCAGCTTTCTAACAAGCCTAATTACGCCTCATTTGGCACATGGAGCTGGAAGAAAAACTCTGTCAAAGTTCACCTCCTAGCACACTCCTAGCCTAGCGGAATGTGCAGTAGTCACACTCTCACACAAGAGAATTACCATCCCTGCCATGTGCACAACCAAAAATCTTGATGAGGACCTTACTTGAAGCTCCCTGAATATCCTCCTGTCGCCTTTCTACCTTGAAGGCCGCTCCAAACATCCCTGGCCAATAATTGTGGCCGTCATTGGTGCTGGTAGTGCAGGAGCCGTCACTTGAACCAGACCCATTGCCACCAAACGGACTCCGAATCAAGTTCCGTAAAGTGCTACAGAACCAGCAAAACATCCTCTATTCACTCTTGTGACCTGATGATTTTTATCGAGCAACTCACTTTGGTCATTTTTTTTGGAACCCCATATCCAACATTTTCCCACTTTGCGAGAATAAAAATCACACAAGTCCACAATGTCCCCTCAGCTGCTGAAAGGGGTGTGCTGCCAACGGCTTGGTTAGGAAGTCTGCCAAAATCATGCTTGAAGGGCAGAACTTGATTTGCACTACCTACTTTGCCACGAATTCGCGGATAAAGTGGTATCGCAGGTCAATGTGCTTGGTGCGGGCGTGAAACTCTACATTCATGGTCAGAGCAATGGCGCTCATCTTGTCAAAGTAGATTGTAGTTGCTGTGGTCTGCTGCTATCCAAGGCTTGCCAGCAGCTCACGCAGCCTCACGGCTTCCTTTGCTGCTGCACTCAAGGCGATGCATTCAACTTCGGTGGAAGAGAGGGCGACACACTCTTGCTTCTTGCTCCTCCAACTGATTGCACCTCCTCTGAGTACAAACACGAACCCAGTGGTCGACCTCCTTGTGTCCAGGTCACCTCCCCAATCTGCATCGCTGTAGCCGATGAGGATGGAGATGTTTTTGCCATTGAAGGTGAGGCAAAAGGCTGCTGCTGCTGTCAAGGTAGCGCAGCACGCGCTTGACCGCCTCCCAATGCGGTATGACCGGATTCACACAAAACATGCTGAGCACTCCCACTGATTGGTTGATGTCAAGGCACGTGTCGACTTCTACGTGCATGAGGCTCCCAACTGCTGCTTGGCACGGCCCTGCTTCCATGCGGCTGCTCTCTTGCATGCCGCGGGGAGTCTCCGTCATGCTCAGCTTCACTCCCACTTCCAGCGGTGTTGCGGCCTTGCACGCTCCTGCCATGTTGAAGCGCCTGACAATGTCGCTCACATACGTGCCCTGTGAAAACTCCAAAGTCAGCTGCTGCCGTCGCGCTTGAGCTGAAGGCCAAGGTAGTAGCTGATGGATATGAGAGTGCCAGAAAGTGACAAAAATAGGTTGCTCGATAAAAATTATCTGGCATGACAGTTGCATAGAGGATGCTTCATAGGTTCCAGCGCACTTTACGGAACTCGATACGGAGTCCGTTTGAGTTAGATATGGATTTCCAAAGTTTGGGGATCATGGGTCGGGTTCAAGTGACGACCTGAGCACTTTGAGCTCCAAAGGCGGCAGGATTATTGGCGAGGACGGCTGAGAGCGGCCTTCAAGGAGAAAAGGCAGCTGGAGGACCTCCAATAAACTTCAAGGAGGTGCAGACCACGATTGTTGGTCGTCCAAGTGGTGTGAGACATAATTCTCTTGTGTGACAAGGTGACTGCCGCTCATCCCGCTAGGCTAGGACAGTGTGCTAGAGGGTAGACTTTGACAGAGTGTATCTCAGTTCTCCCTTGGCCAAATAAGGCATATAAGGGCTTGTTAGAAAGCTGTGAAAATTTACTTTCTCAATCAAGAATTTATTCAGACACTCGCGTCCTCTGCGAACCTACATTTGCTTCCGTAATTTCTGTCTGTGCAACCTGCAATCCCCTCTCACAAACAGTTGGTCCTGCCTAGGCGGTTCTTAGTAAGCCTGATCAACTCCCTTAGGGCTGCCCCAGTTTCCATCAGTGGTATCAGAGCTATAACAAGGCTTTTTCTCATCCTTGAGGCATTCCTTGCACCCTGTTGTGTGAGAGAGCCATTTGTGGAATAAACGTTGCACTACCATGGCGATATCCGCTTCTGTTGTGGCTGCCGTCAACATCGCCAAGTGCGAAGGCAAGAACTTCTTCAATTGGAGCAACAACATGAAGATGGTGCTGATGGAGAAGGGTCTCTGGAGCCAAGTAGATGAGAAGCAGAAGGAACCAGCAGAAAGATCCCTATTCCCTGTTGAGGCCCGTACCTACCGCGAGAAGCGTGACCGCACCCTCGCCACCATCTACCTCCACCTCGCCGAACAGCAGCAACTCCTTGTCCGTGGCATCCTCACGCCAAAGGAGGTTTGGAAAAAGCTTGAGACCACTCATGCTTCCAAGTAAATCCTCATGAACATGGAGCTGCGTCGTCGCTTTCACATTGTGAAGATGGATGAGTCCAGATCCATGATTGACTACATCAACATGGTGAAGTCTCTCTCTGACCAGTTTGCTGCGATTGAGGACCCTGTCAAGGAGCGTGTGCTCATTCCAACCATCCTTTCTGGCCTTCCTAGCAGCAACACTCCTCTCATTGTTGCCTTGGACTAGCGTGGCGACAAGCTCTCCCTCAATGATGTGGAGGAGAGCCTGTTGTTTGAGGAGGAGCGGCCCAAGGAGGCCCAGGGAGAACAGGGTGGAAGCGGACTAGACGTCGCTCTCATTACTAACTCTGGTCATGGGGGTGGCACTGCACCAACCAGGGACAACGGCAGAGGAGGGAAGAAGAAGGGGAACTGCCACTACTGTAAGGAGCCGGGCTATTTTGCGTGTGAATGCCGGAAGAAGAAGGCGGACCTTGCGGCTGGAGTAGGAGCAGGAAAACAATCCGACGCTTCCACGAACGCCGCAGATTGGGAGAGTGGATTCATGACAACCACCCGGGTCCTGCACGTCTCTGACAACACCGCCGTGTTCTGGATCATCGACTCGAGAGCCACGCGGCACATGACGTGTCGCTTGGAGTGGTTCATTGTCTACACCATCATTGAGCCTCGTCGGGTGTACATGGGGGACAACCATGTGCAAATGGCGGTTGGGGAGGGTCAGATTGTATTTTGTGCTTCCGTTGAGGGTAAGCACGTGGAACGTCGTGTGAAGGGGTTGCTCCATGTTTTGGGGCTGGCAGCTAGCCTCCTCTCTGTCTCATCTCTCATCTCCAAAGGCATGCAAGTTTGCTTTGAGAATGGTGGCTGCACCATCTCTGTCCGTGTAGGCCGTGTGCTTCCAAAAGCGAACAAGGAGGACGGTCTTTACCGCCTCTACGTGGCATCGGAGAAGGAAGCCGACTCAGAGTTGGCAGCAAGAGAGGGAAAGAATGACATCGGCCTGTGGCACCGCCGGCTCGGTCACCTTGGCTTTGGCACCATCATCTCCATGCGCACACAAGAGGCAAACCAGATCATCATCTTGCTCTATGTTGATGATCTGCTCATTGCATCTGACTCCAAGTCTCTTTTGGACGATGTGAAGCAGTCCCTTGCTGCCAGGTTTGACATGAAAGACATGGGAGAGCTCAGTTACTACCTTGGCCTTCAAGTCAAGTGCGACCGGCAGCAGCAGANGAGAGGGAAAGAATGACATCGGCCTGTGGCACCGCCGGCTCGGTCACCTTGGCTTTGGCACCATCATCTCCATGCGCACACAAGAGGCAAACCAGATCATCATCTTGCTCTATGTTGATGATCTGCTCATTGCATCTGACTCCAAGTCTCTTTTGGACGATGTGAAGCAGTCCCTTGCTGCCAGGTTTGACATGAAAGACATGGGAGAGCTCAGTTACTACCTTGGCCTTCAAGTCAAGTGCGACCGGCAGCAGCAGACTTTGGAGTTGTCGCAGAGCACGTACGTGAGCGACATCATCAAGCGCTTCAACATGGTAGGAGCGCGCAAAGCAAGAACACCACTGGAAGTGGGAGCGAAGCCGAGCATGACGCAGAATCCCTGCGGCATGCAAGAGAGCAGCCGCATGGAAACAGTGCCGTACCAAGCAGCTGTTGGAAGCCTCGTGTATGTAGCAGTCGGCACGCGCCTCGACATCAGCCAAGCAGTGGGAGTGTTAAGCAAGTTTTGCGCAAATCCAGGCGTGCCGTATTGGGAGGCAGTCAAGCGCATGCTGCGCTACCTTGAGAGCAGCAGTAGCCTTTGCCTCACCTTCAACGGCAACAACAGTCCCATCCTCATCAGCTACAGTTACGCAGATTAGGGAGGTGACCTGGACACGAGGGGGTCAACCAGTGGGTTTGTGTTTGTGCTCGGGGGAGGTGCAATCAGTTGGAGGAGCAAGAAGCAAGAGTGCGTTGCCCTCTCCTCCACCGAAGCAGAGTACATCGCCCTGAGTGAAGCAGCAAAGGAAGCTGTGTGGCTGCGTGAGCTGCTAGCAAGCCTTGGANCAACGGCAACAACAGTCCCATCCTCATCAGCTACAGTTACGCAGATTAGGGAGGTGACCTGGACACGAGGGGGTCAACCAGTGGGTTTGTGTTTGTGCTCGGGGGAGGTGCAATCAGTTGGAGGAGCAAGAAGCAAGAGTGCGTTGCCCTCTCCTCCACCGAAGCAGAGTACATCGCCCTGAGTGAAGCAGCAAAGGAAGCTGTGTGGCTGCGTGAGCTGCTAGCAAGCTTTGGATAGCAGCAGACCACAGCCACCACCATCTACTGTGACAACATGAGCGCCATTGCTATGACGCAGAACGCTGAGTTTCACGCCCGCACCAAGCACATCGACTTGCGGTACCAATTCATTCACGAGCTCGTGGCAAAGCAGGTGGTGCAGATCAAGTTCTACCCTTCAAGTATGATGCTGGCAGACTTCTTGACCAAGCCGCAGGCAGCACATCGCTTTCAGCAGCTGAGGGGACAGACTTGTGTGATTTTTATTCTCGCAAAGTGGGAGAATGATGGATATGAGAGTGCCATAAAGTGACAAAATAGGTTGCTCGATAAAAATCATCTGGCATGACAGTTAAATAGAGGATGTTTCACAGGTTCTAATGTACTTTACGGAACTCGATACCGAGTCCTTTTGAGTGAGATATGGATTTCCAAAGTTTGGAGATCATGGGTCGGGTTCAAATGACGACCTGAGCACTTTGAGCTCAAAAGGCGGCAGGATTATTGGCCAGGACGGCTGAGAGAGGCCTTCAAGGAGAAAAGGCGGATGGAGGACCTCTAAGAGACTTCTAGGAAGGTGCAGACCACAATTGTTGGTCGTCCAAGTGGTGTGAGACGTAATTCTCTTGTGTGACAAGGTGACTGCCGCTCATCCCGCTAGGCTAGGACAGTGTGTTAGAGGGTAGACTTTGACAGAGTGTATCTCAGTGCTCCCTAGGCCAAATGAGGCATATAAGGGCTTGTTAGAAAGCTGTGACAATATAATTTCTTACTCAAGAGTTGATTTAGACATTTGCATCCTCTGAAAACCTACATTTTCTTCCGTAATTTCTGTCTGTGCAACCTGCAACCCCCTCTCACAAACAATTGGTCCTGCCTAGGCGGCTCTTAGTGAGCCTGATCACCTCCCTTAGGGCTGACCCTGTTTCCATCAGTAGCTAAGCTCTCCCATGTCTTTAATGTCAAACCTGGCAGCAAGGGACTGCATCACATCGTCCAAAAGAGACTTGGAGTCAGATGCAATGAGCAGATCATCAACATAGAGCAATATAATGACCTGGTTTGCCTCTTGTATGCACCCATAGACTGCATGGTCAGCTTCACTACGCACAAAGCCAAGGCCAGCCAGCTGCTCATCCATCTTGTGGTACCATGCTCGCTGGGCTTGCTTCAGGCCGTAGAGGGCCTTCACAAGCTTGCACACTAAATCCTCCTTCCCTCCACCACATACCCCTCTGGTTGCTCCATATACGCATCCTCCTCTAGGTCACCATTCAGAAATGCACAATTCACATCCATTTGGTGCACCTCCCAGTCCATAGCAGCAGCAAGAGCGAGGATTGCTCAGATGGATGAGAACTTTGTGACAGGTGCAAATGTCTCATTGTAATCCATACCCTCAGTCTGTGCATACCCCTTTGTAACCAACCTTGCGTTGTACCTGAGCACCTTATCATCCGCATCATGCTTGTGCCTGAAGATCCACCGGCACCCGATCACCTAGCTACTGCGTGGAGACTGCTCGAGAGTGTAGGTGCCGTTCTTCATGAGCGCACCATACTCCTCGTCTGCTGCGGCGTGCCAATCTGCCCCCTTGGTGCTGCGCATGGCTTCAGCGAATGTGGCTGGGTCATCGGTGACGGTGAGGAAGAGGAGCTCGCGGTCAGAGGACTCCGTTGGTGGTGGGGCGGTGCACAGGTTGACCAGCTCCTCCAGCAGCCTCTGCTTGCTAGCGAAGCACTCAGATCGCCTCAGCGGCTCCCCATTGTCCTTCGCACCTTTGTTGATACGTGCAGACCGTTGTGGCAGCTGTTGTACGTTGCTTTGTTGCTCCTCCTCATCAGATTTGGCTGCTGGCTCCTTCTCCTTCTCAGCTCCCTCCACCTCCTTGTCGTTACTGCTGTCACCGCAATCTTCCGCACCCCCCTCTTGTGCGACCAATTCATCTCCCACTTCAGGTACAAGCGCGGGAGCAAGTGGAACTGCAAACATTGGGCTCCAAGTCCAGCCCTTCACATCCTCTTGAAAGACCACGCCATGGCTGCAGATGATCTTGCGTGCGGCAAGGTTTTAGAGGCGGTATCCCATGGTGTTGTAGCCGAGGAAGGCAACCTTGACTGACTTTGCGCCCAGCTTGTTACGGCTGCCGGCAGGCATGTGAACGAATACGCCACACCCAAAGACTTTCAGGTACGTCACTGTTGGCTTGCGTCCGGTCCACGCCTCCTTCGGTGTCATCAGCGGCTCAGTGCATGGAAGGCTCCGGTTTTTCAGGTACATGACGGTATTGACTGCTTCCGCCCAAAAGGTTGGCAGGAGCTCCGTGTCTTGGAGCATGCTGCGGACACGCTCCATGAGCGTGCGGTTTGCACGTTCAGCCATGCCGTTCAGCTGCGGTGTTCTAGGTGGGGTCACCTCGTGCTTGATCCTGTGACGCTTGAGGAAAGTGCGGAAGTCGTTGGAGAGGTACTCTCCTCCATTTTTGGAGAGGTACGCACCTTCAACCGCCTGCCACTCTCATTCTATACAGTAGCAATCCACACCTTGAAAGCATCAAACCACTGATCCTTTCAAGCCAAGAATGACACTCACATCTTCCTTGACTTATCATCAATGAACGTCACAAAGTACAACTTGCCGGACAAGGAATGTGATGGCATGGGACCCCCAAATCAGAGTCAACAAGTGAGAGAAGCTCAGGCGCGCCCTTCCCTTCCCCCATGAAAGGAGAGCGGGATTACTTCCCTTCAATGCACCTCTCACAAGCTGGTGCATCTGGGTGCTGCACCCCCTTGAGCTCCAGGCCTTGGACTATCTGCTGCATGGAGATGATGGCACCAAAGCCGAGGTGACCAAGCCGGCGGTGCCACAAGCCGACGTTGTCTTTTCCCTCTCTTGCTGCCAACACTAACTTGGCTTCCTTCTCTGACTCCACATAGAGACGGTAGAGACCGTCCTCCTTGTCCACTTTTGCAAGAACATGGCCTGCAATGGCAGAGATGGAGCAGCCACCATTCTCAAAGCAAACCTGCATGCCTTTGGAGATGAGAGATGAGACAGAGAGGAGGTTAGCTGCCAGCCCCTGAATATGGAGCACCCCCTTCACACGACATTCCACATGCTTTCCCTCAACGGAAGCACAAAACACAATGTCACCCTCCCCAACCACCATTTGCACATGATTGTCCCCCATATACACCCAACGAGGCTCGATGGCGGTGTAGACGACAAACCACTCACGACAACACGTCATGTGCCGCGTGGCTCCCGAGTCAATGATCCAGAACAAGGCGGTATTGTTGGAGACGTGCAGGACCTCAATTGTTGTCATGAATCCACTCTCCCAATCTGCTGCATTCGCGGAAGCGTCGGACTGCTTTCTCGCTCCCATTCCAGCCGCAAGGTTTGCCTTCTTCTACCGACATTTGCGCGCCCCATGGTCCGGCTTCTTGCAGAAGTGGCAGTTCCCCTTCTTCTTTCCTCCTCCGTCGTTGCTCCTGGTTGGTGCGGCACCACCCCCATGACCAAAGCTGGTGATGAGAGCGACGTCCAGTTCGCTTCCGCCCTCTCTCCCTTGCGCCACTCCTCCTCAAATAGCAGGCTCTCCTCCACATCGTTGAGGGAGAGCTTGTTGCTGCGCTGGTCGAGGGAAACAATGAGAGGAGTGTAGCTGCTAGGAAGGCCAGAGAGGATGGTTAGCATGAGCACACGCTCCTTGACAGGGTCCTCAATCGCAGCAAGCTGGTCAGAGAGAGACTTCATCATGTTGATGTAGTCAATCATGGATCCGGACTCATCCATCTTCAAGGTGTGAAAGCAACGATGCAGCTGCATGTTCATGAGGATTGAATTGGAAGTATAAGTCGACTCAAGCCTTTTCCAAACCTCCTTTGGCGTGAGGATGCCACGGACGAGGAGTTGTTGCCGTTCGGCGAGGTGGAGGTAGATGGTTGCGAGGGCGCGGTCACGCTTCTTGTAGAAGGTACGGGCCTCACCAGGAGAGAGGGATGTTTTCTGCTGGTTCCTTCTCCTTCTCATCCACCTGGTTCTAGAGACCCTTCTCCATCAGCACCATCTTCATGTTGTTGCTCCAGTTGAAGAAGTTCTTGCCTTCGAACTTGACGATGTTGACGCCGGCCACCACAGAAGCGGATGTCGCCATGGTAGTGCAACGTTCAGCCCCCAAACGACTCTCTCACCAAACCGGGTGAAAATAATACCTCAAGGATGAGACAAAGTCTTGTTCTAGCTTTGATGCCACTGATGGAAACTGGGGCAGACCTCAGGGAGGTGATCAGGCTCACCAAGAGCCGCCTAGGCAGGACCAACTAAGGAAGCAAATGTAGGTCTGCAGAGAAGGTGAATGTCTATATCAACTCTTGAGTGAGAAAGTACATTAGCACAGCTTTGTAACAAGCCAAATTACACCTCATTTGGCACATGGATTTGGAAGAACCACTCTGTCAAAATTCACCTCCTAGCACACTCCTAGCCTAGCAGGATGAGCAGCAGTCACACTCTCACACAAGAGAATTACCATCCCTGCCATGTGCACAACCAAAAAATCTTGGTGAGGACCTTCCTTAAAGCTCCCTCAAGGTCCTCCTGCCGCATTTCTACCTTGAAGGGCGCTCCAAATCTCCCTGGCCAATAATTGTGGCCGTCATTGGTGCTGGTAGTGCATGAGCTGTCACTTGAACTGGACCAATTGCCACCAAACCTTGAAAATCCATATCTCCCTCAAACGGACTCCGAATCAAGTTCCGTTAAGTGCTACAGAACCAGCAAAACATCCTTTATTCACTCTTGTGACCTGATGGTTTTTATCGAGCAACCCACTCTGGTCACTTTTTTGGCACCCCATATCCAACAGTAATAGACTAGAAACCTTGCTTTTATGAGGCACAAAATGGTGGAAGCTTCCCAGAAACTTCCCAATCCCACATTCTGTCCTAAGAAATCTCCTAGAAATTTACTGCAAGAGAGAGAGAGAGGGGGGGGGGGGGGG
>SZWC01021166.1:28479-47078 GCA_023375785.1 Penium margaritaceum | reverse complement strand
CTGCATTTTACATATTTGTCATTATACATAGTTGTCATTTTACTTATTTTTCATTTTACATATTTGTCATTGTATATATTTCCCATTTTACATATTTGTCCTTTTGCATATTTGTTATTTTACATATGTTTCTCTATACAATTTCTTCATTTTACATATTTGTCATTTGACATATTTCTCATTATACATATTTGCCATTTTGCATATTTGCCATTTTACATATTTGTCATTTGACAAAAATGTCATCTTACATATTTGTCATTTGACATATTTCTCATTATACATATTTGCCATTTTGCATATTTGCCATTTTACATATTTGTCATTTGACAAAAATGTCATCTTACATATCGGTCATTTTACATATTTGTCTTTTCACATATTTTTCATTTTACATATTTGTCATTTTACATGATTGTAAGTTTACATGTTTGTCATTTTACATATCTGTTATTTTACATATTTATCCTTTGACATATTTGTCAGTTTACATATATTTAATTTTACATATTTTTAATTTTACATATTTTTCATTATACATATTTGTCATTTTACATATTCGTCATTTAAATATTTGTTATTTTACATATTTTCCATTTGACATATTTGCCATTTTACATATTTGTCATTTTACATATTTGTCATTTTACATATTTGTCATTTTACATATTCGTCATTTAAATATTTGTTATTTTACATATTTTCCATTTGACATATTTGCCATTTTACATATTTGTCATTTTACATATTTGTCATTTTACATATTTGTCATTTTACATATTTGTCATTTTACATATTTGTCATTTTACACATTTATCATTTTACGTATTTTTAATTTTACATATTTGTCATTATACATATTTGTCATTTTACATGTCTGAAGTTTTACATATTTGTCATTTTACATATTTGCCATTTTATATATCCGTCATTTTACATATTTGCCATTTTACATATTTTCCATTTTACATATTTGTCATGTTACATTTTTGTCATTTTACATTTTTTCCATTTTACATATTTTTAATTTCACATATTTGTTATTTTACATATTTGTCATTTTACATATTTGCCATTTTACATATTTGTCATTTTACATTTTTGTCATTTTACATGTTTGTCATTTCACATATTTGTCATTTTACATATTTATCATTTTACATATGTATCATTTTACATTTTTGTCATTTCAAATATTTGTCATTTTAGATATTTTTAATTTTACATATTTGACAATTTACATTTTTACCATTTTACATATTTGCCATTCGACATATTTGTCATTTTACATATTTGTCATTTTAAATATTTGTCATTTTACATATTTTTTATTTTACATATTTGTCATTTTACATATTTGTCATTTTACATATTTGCCATTTGACATTTTTGTCATTTTGCATATTTGTCATCTTACATATCTGTCATTTTACATATTTGTCTTTTTACATATTTGTCATTTAACATATTTGTCATTCTACTTCATTGTAAATTTACATATTTGTCATTTTACATATTTGTTATTTTACATATTTATCAATTGACATATTTGTCATTATACATATTTGTCATTTGACATATTTGTCATTTACATATTTGTCATTTAACATGTTTTCCATTTTACATATTTGCCATTTCACATATTTCTCATTTTACATATTTGTCATTTTACATATTTGTCATTTTACATTTTTTCTCCATGTTACATATTTGCCATTTTAGATATTTGTCATTTTACATATTTGTCATTTTACATATTTGTCATTTTACACATTTGTCATTTTACGTATTTTTCATTTTACATATTCGTCATTTTACATATTTGTCATTTTACGTATTTGTCATATTACATTTTTGTCATTCTACATTTTTGCTATTTTACATATTTCTCATTTTACATATTTGTTATTATACATATTTGTCATTCTACATGTTTGTCATTTTACATAATTGTCAGTTTACATATTTGCCATTTTACATATTTGTCATTCTACATATTAGTAGTTTTACATATTTGTCATTATACATATTTTTCATTTTACATATTCGTCATCTACACATTTGTCATTTTACATATTTTCCACTTTACATATTTGCCATTTTATATATTTGTCATTTTCCATATTTGTCATTTTACATATTTGTCATTTTACATTTTTTCCATTTTACATATTTGCTGTTTTAGACATTGGTCATTTTACATATTTGTCATTTTACTTATTTTGCATTTTACATATTTGTCATTTTACATATTTGTCATTTTACATATTTGTCATTTTACATATTTGTCATTCTACATTTTTGTCATTTTATATGTTTTCCATTTAACATATTTGTTAGTTTTACATATTTGCCATTTTACATATTTCTTATGTTACATATTTGTTTTTTTTACATATTTTTCATAATAAATAATTTCCATTTTACATATTTGCCATTTTACATATTTTTCATTTTACATTTTTTTCATTTTCTATATTTGTCATTTTACATATTTGACATTTTACGTATTTTTCATTTTACAGATTTGACATTATACATATTTGCCATTTTACATATTTGTCATTTTACATATTTGTCATTTTACATATTTGTCATTTTACATGTTTGGCATTTTACATATTTGCCATTTAACATATTTGTCATTTTACATATTTGTCATTATATGTATTTTTCATTCTACTTATTTGTCATTTTTCCAAAAATTATTTTAAATACTTGTCATTATTTATTTTTGATTTAACATATTTGCCAATTCACATATTTGTGATTTAAAATATTTATCATTTTGCATATTTGTCATGTTCCTTATATGCCATTTTACATATTTGTCATTTTACATATTTTTCATTTTACATATTTGCCATTTTACATATATGTCATTTTACATATTTGTCATTTTACATATTTGCCATTTTACATAAATGTCATTTTACATGTTTTTCATTTGAAGTATTTGACATTTGACATATGTATCATTTTAAATATTTTGAATTTGACATATTTGTCATTTTACACATTTGTCATTTTACATATCTTTCATTTTACATATTTTTCAGCTTACATATTTGTCACTTTACATATCTGCCATTTTACATATTTATCGTTCTACATATTTTCCTTTTTACATGTTCGTCATTTTACATTTTTTTCATTTTACATATTTGTCATTTTGCATATTTTCTCTTTTACATATTTGTCATTTTACATATTTGTCATTTTACATATTTTTCATTTTGCATATTTGTCATTTTACATTTTTTTAAATTTACATATTTGTCATTTTACGTATTTTTTATTGTACATATTTGTCATTTTAAATATTTTTCATTTTACATTTTTACCATTTTACATATTTGCCATTTTACATATTTGTCATTTTACATATTTGTCATTTTACATATTAGTTTTTTTAAACATTTTTTATTTCACATATTTTGCACTCTACATATTTGTCATTATACATATTTGTCATTTTACTTATTTTGCATTTTACACATTTGTCATTGTACATATTTGCCATTTTACATATTCGTCCTTTTACATATTTGTTTTTTTACACTTTTTTCATTATACAATTTCTTCATTTTACATATTTGTCATTTTACATATTCGTCATTATACATATTTGCCATTTTACATATTTGCCATTTTACGTGTCTGTAATTTTACATATTTGTCATTTGACAAAAATATCATCTTATATATCGGTCATTTTACATATTTGTTTTTTTACATATTTGTCATCTTACATATTTGTCATTTTACATAATTGTAAGTTTACATATTTGTCATTTTACATATTTGTCATTTTACATATTTATCCTTTGACATATTTGTCAGTTTACATATTTTTCATTTTACATATTTGTGATTTTACATATTTGTCATTGTACATATTTGTCATTTTACATATTCGTCATTTACAAATTTGTCATTTTACATATTTTCAATTTGACATATTTGCCATTTTAAATATTTGTTATTTTACATATTTGTCATTTGACATATTTGTCATTTTACATTTTTGCCATGTTACATATTTGCCATTTTAGATATTTGTCATTTCACATGTTTGTCATTTTTCATATTTGTCATTTAACATATTTGTCATTTTACACATTTGTCAGTTTACGTAATTTTTGATTTTACATATTTGGCATTATACATATTTTTCATTTTACATATCTGACATTTTACATATTTGTCATTTTACATATTTGCCATTTCATATATCTGTCATTTTACATATTTGTCATTTTACATATTTGCCATTTTACATATTTGTCATTTTACATTTTTTCCATTTTACATATTTCTCATTTTTCATATTTTTTCTTTTACATATTTGTCATTTTACATATTTGCCATTTTACATATTTGTCATTTTACATTTTTTTCATTTTACATGTTTGTCATTTTACATAATTGTCAGTTTACATATTTGTCATTTTACATATTTGTAATTTTACATATTCATCATGACATATTCTTCATTTTACATATTTGTCATTTTACATATTCGTCATTTACATATGTTTCATTTTACATGTTTTCCATCTTACATATTTGCCATTTTACATATTTGTCATTTACATTTTTGTCATTTTTCATATTTGTCATTTTACATATTTGTCATTTTGCGTATTTTTCATTTAACATATTTGTCATCTACATATTGCCTTTTACATATTTGTCATTGTACATATTTGTCTTTTTACATGTTGGGCATTTTAAATATTTGTCATTTTACATATTTGCCATTTAACATATTTTTCATTTCACATATATATCATTATCCATATTTGTCATTTTACATATTTGCCAATTTACACATTTGTCATTTTAAATATTTATCATTTTAAATAGTTGTCATTTTCCATATTTGCCATTTTACATATTTGTTATTTTACGTATTTGTCATTTTCCATATTTGCCATTTTACATATTCGTCATTTTACATATTTGTCCTTTTACATATTTGCCATTTTTCATAAATTTCATTGAACATATTTTCCATTTGACATATTTGTCATTTTACATGTTTATCATTTTACATATTTGTCATTTAACACATTTGTCATTTTACATATTTGTCATTTTACATACTTGTCATTTTACATATTTGTCATTTTACATATTAGTCACTTGACATATTTGTCATTTTAAGTATTTTTCTTTTTACATATTTGTCATTTGACATATTTTCCATTTTACGTATTTGTCATTTTACATATTTGTCATTTTACATGTTTGGCATTATAAATATTTGTCAGTTTACATATTTGCCATTTGACATATTTGTCATCTAACATATTTGTTACCTTACATATATGTCACTATACATATTTGCCATTTTACAGATTTGCCATTTTACATGTTTTGCATTTTACATATTTGTCATGTTAAATATTTGTCATTTTACATATTTTCCATTGTACATATTTGTAATTTTACATATTTTTCATCTGACAAATATGTCATCTTACATATCTGTCATTTAACATGTTTTTCTTTTTACATATTTGTCATTTTACATATTTTTCATTTTACATATTTGTCATTTTACATAATTGTCCGTTAACAGATTTTTCATTTTACAAATTTGTTATTTTACATATTTATCATTTTACATGTTTGTCATCTTACATATTTGTCATTTTACATATTTATAGTTTTACATATTTTTCATTATACATATTTGTCATTTAACATATTTGGCATTTTACATATGTTCAATTTTACATATTTGCCATTTTACATTTTTGTCATTTTACGTATTCGTCATTTGACAAAAATGTCATCGAACATATTTGTTCTTTACATATTTTTCATTTTACATGTTTTTCATTTTCAACATTTTTCCTTTTACATATTTTTCATTTTACATGTTTACACCTTTACATATTTGTCATTTTACGTATTTGTCATTTTACATATTTGTTATTTTGCACATTTATCATTTGACATATTTGTCATTATACATATTTTTCATGTTACATATTTGACATTTTACATATTTTTCATTTTAAATATTTGTCCTTTCACATATTTCTCATTTTACATATTTGTCATTTTACATATTTGCCATTTTACATGTTTCTCATTTTACATATTTTTCATAATACATACTTGACATTTTACGTATTTTTCATTTTACATATTTGTCATTTTACATATTTGCCATTTTGCATATTTCTCATTTTACGTATTTGTCATTTTACATGTTTGGAATTTTACATAGTTGTCATTTTACATATTTGCCATTTAAAATATTTTTCATTGTACATATTTGTCATTTTACATTTTTGGCATTTTACATATTTTTCATTTTACAAATGTGCCATTTTACATAAATGTCATTTTACATATTTTTCATGTCATATTTGTCATTTTACATATTTTTCATTTTAAATACTTTTCATTCTACATATTTATCATTTTACAAATTTGCAGTTTGACATATTTATCATTTAACATATTGTTTATTTTACATGTTTTTCATTTTACATTTTTTTCATTTCACATGCTTGTCATTCTACATAAATGTCTTTTTACATTTTTTCATTTTACACATTTGTCATTGTACATATTTTCCATTTTACATATTTGTCATTTGACATATTTATCATTTTACTTATTTGTAATTTTACATATTTGCCATTTTACATATTTGTCATTTTACATACCGGTCATTTTACATATCTGTCATTTTACATATTTATCATTTTACATATTTTTCATTTTACATATTTGTCATTTTAAATTTTTTCCATTTTACATATTTTTCATTCTACATATTTGTCATTTTACATATTTGCCATTTTACATCATTGTCATTTTACTTATTTGTCATTTTACACATTTGTCATTTTACATATTTCTCATTTTACATATTTTTCATTTCACATATTTGCCATTATACATATTTGTCATTTTACATATTTGTCATTTTACATATTTGGCATTTTATATATTTGTCATTTTGCATATTTGTTGTTTTACATATATGTCATTATACATATTTGCCATTTTACATATTTGCCATTATAAATATTTTGCATTTTACATATCTGTCATGTTACATATTTGTCATTTTACATATTTGCCATTTTACATATTTGTATTTTTACATATTCGTCGTTTGACAAATATGTCATCTTACATTTCTATCATTTTACATTTTTATCTGTTTACATATTTGTCATTTTACATATTTGTCATTTTACATATTTGTCATTTTACATATTTTCCATTTTACATATTTGTCATTTTCAATTTTTCTCATTTTACATGTTTGCCATTTTACATATTTGTCATTTTACATATTTGCCATTTTACATATTTGTATTTTTACATATTCGTCATTTGACAAATATGTCATCTTACATTTCTATCATTTTACATTTTTATCTGTTTACATATCTGTCATTTTACATATTTGTCATTTTACATATTTGTCATTTTACATATTTGCCATTTTACATATTTGTCATTTTCAATTTTTCTCATTTTACATGTTTGCCATTTTACATATTTGTCATTTTAAATATTTCTTATTTTACATATGTCGTATTTTACATATTTGTTTTTTACATATTTTTCATAATAAATATTTTCCATTTTACATGTTTTCCATTTTACATTTTTGTCATTTTTCATATTTGTCATTTTACATATTTGTCATTTTAGGTATTTTTCATTTTGCATTTTGTCATATACATATTTGCCATTTTACATATTTGTCATTTTACATATTTGTCTTTTTACATGTTTGGCATTTTACATATTTGTCATTTTACATATTTGCCATTTAACATATTTGTCATTTTAAATATTTGTTATAATACATATTTGTCATTTTACATATTTGTCATTTTCAAAAAAAATCGTTTTGAATATTTGTCATTATACATATTTTTCATTTTACATATTTGCCAATTTACACATTTTTCATTTTAAATATTTATCATTTTAAACATTTGTCATCTTCCATATTTGCCATTTTACATATTTGTCATTTTACGTATTTGTCATTTTCCATATTTGCCATTTTACGTATACGTCATTTTACATATTTGTCATTTTACATATTTGCCATTTTTCATAAATGTCATCGAACATATGTTCCATTTGACATATTTGTCATTTTACATATTCATCATTTTACATATTTGTCATTTAACACATTTGTCATTTTACATATTTGTCATTTTACATATTTGCCATTTTACGTATTTGTCATTTCACATATTTGTCATTTAACATGTTTGGCATTTTACATATTTGTCATTTTACATATTTGCCATTTGACATATTTGTCATTTTACATATTTGTTATCTTACATATATGTCACTATACATATTTGCCATTTTACATATTTGCCATTATACATATTTTGCATTTTACATATTTGTCATGTTACATGTTTGTCATTTTACATATTTTCCATTGTACATATTTGTAATTTTACATATTTTTCATCTCACAAATATGTCATCTTACATATCTGTCATTTTACATATTTTTCTTTTTACATATTTGTCATTTTACATATTTTTCATTTTACATATTTGTCATTTTACATAATTGTCCGTATACACATTTGTCATTTCACAAATTTGTTACTATACATATTTATCATTTGACATATTTATCATCTTACATATTTGTCATTTTACATATTTATAATTTTACATATTTGTCATTATACATATTCGTCATTTTACATATTTGTCATTTACACATTTGTCATTTTACATATGTTCAATTTTACATATTTGCCATTTTACATTTTTGTCATTTTACATATTCGTCATTTGACAAAAATGGCATCTAACATATTTGTTCTTTCCATATTTGTCATGTTACATTTTTTCATTTTACATATTTTTCATTTCACATATTTTTCATTTTACATATTTGTCACTTTACATATTTGTCATTTTACGTATTTTTAATTTTACATATTTGTCATTCCACACATTTTTCATTTTACATTTTCGTCATTATACATATCTGTCATTTTACATATTTGTCATTTTACATATTTGTCGTTTTACAAATTTGCCATTTTACATATTTGTCATTTTACATATTTGTCATTTTACATGTTTGCCATTTTACATTTTTGTCATTTTACATATTTGCCATTTTACATATTTCTCATTTTACATATTTGTTATTTTACATATTTTTCATAATACATACTTGACATTTCACGTATTTTTTATTTTACATATTTGTCATTTTACACATTTGCCATTTTACATATTTCGCATTTTACATATTTGTCATTTTACATGTTTGGCATTTTACATAGCTGTCATTTTACATATTTGCCATCTAACATATTTTTCATTTTACATATTTGTCATTTTACATGTTTGGCATTTTACATATTTGTCATTTTACATATTTTTCATTCTACATATTTGCCATTTTACATATATGACATTTTACATATTTTTGCATTTTACATATTCGCCATTTTACATAAATGTCATTTTACATATTTTTCATTTGTCATATTTGTCATTTTACATATTTTTCATTTTAAATACTTTTCATTTCACATATTTATCATTTTACACATTTGTAATTTTACATGTTTATCATTTTACATATTGTTTATTTTACATATTTTTTCATTTTACATTTTTTCATCACATGTTAGTCATTCTACATAAATGTCTTTTAACATTTGCCATTTTACATATATGTCATTATACATATTTGCCATTTTACATATGTGCCATTATACATATTTTTCATTTTACATATCTATCATGTTACATATTTGTCATTTTACATATTTGCCATCTTACATATTTTTATTTTTACAAATTCGTCATTTGACAAATATGTCATCTTACATATCTGTCATTTTACATTTTTATCTTTTTACATATTTGTCATTTTACATATTTTTCGTTTTTTCATATTTGTCATTTTGCATGTTTGCCATTTTACATATTTGTCATTTTACATTTTTGTCATTTTACATGTTTGCCATTTTACATATTTGTAATTTGAAATATTTCTTATTTAACATATTTATTATTTTACATATTTTTTTTACATGTTTTGCATAACAAATTTTTTCCATTTTACATATTTGCCATTTACATATTTGTCATTTTACATTTTTGTCATTTTTCATATTTGCCATTTTACATATTTGTCATTTTACGTATTTTTCATTTTACATATTTGTCATATACATATTTGCTATTTTACATATTTGTCATTTTACATTTTTGGGTTTTCACATGTTTGGCATTTTACATATTTGTCATTCTATATATTTGTCATTTAACGTATTTTTTATTTTACATATTTTTCATTTTAGATATTTGTCATTGTACATATTTATCACTTTACATATTTATCATTTTACATATTTGTCATTTTACATATTTGTCATTTTATATATTTGTCATTTTACATATTTGTCATTTTACATATTTCCTATGTTACATGTTTGCCATTTTACATATTTGTCATTTTACATATTTGTCATTTTACATATTTGTCATTTTACATAATTGTCATTTTACACGTCTGTCCTTTTACGTATTTTTCGTTTTAAATATGTCTTTACACGTATTTGTCATTTTACATATTTTTCATTTTACATATTTGTCATTTTACATATTTGCCATTTTACATATCTGACATTTTACATATTTGTCATTTTACATGTATGGCATTTTACATATTTGTCATTTTACATATTTGCAATTTTACATATTTGTCATTTTACATATTTGTTTTTTTATATATTTGTCATTATACATATTTGCCATTTTACATATTTGCCATTATACATATTTTTCATTTTACATATTTGTCATTTGACATATTTGTCATTTTACATATTTGCCATTTCACATATTTGCCATTACACATATTCGTAATCTTACCTATTTGTCATTCGTCAAAAATTTCATCTTACATATCTGTCATTTTACATATTTTTCTTTTTACATATTTGTCATTTTACATAATTTTCAGTTCACATATTTGTCATTTTACATACTTGCCATTTTACATATTTTTTATTTTACATTTTTGTCTTTTGACAAAAATGTCATCTAACATATTTGTCATTAGAAATATTTGTCATTTTACATATTTTTCATTTTACATATTTGTCATTTTACATATTTTTCATTTTACATATTTGTCACTATACATATTTTTCATTTTACGTATTTATCATTTTACATATTTGTCATTTGACATATCTGTCATTTTACACATTTATCTTTTGACATATTGTCATTTTACATATTTGTCATGTTACATATTTGTCATTTTACATATTTGTCATTTAACATATTCGTCATTTCACACATTTGTTATTTTACATATTTCTCATTTTCCATATTTGCCATTTTGCATACTTGTCATTTTATATATTTGTCAGTTTACATTGTTGCCATGTTACATATTTGTCATTTTACATATTTGTCATTTTACATGTTTGGCATTTTACATATTAACAATTTGACATATTTGTCATTTTACATATTTGCCATTTTACATATTTGTATCTTTACATATTCGTCATTTGACATATATGTCATCTTACAATTCTGTCATTTTACATTTTTATCTTTTTACATATTTGTCATTTTACATATTTGTCATTTTACATATTTGTCATTTGACATATTTGTCATTTTACATATTAGTCATTTTACATATTTTCAATTTTACAAATTTGCAATTTTACATTTTTGTCATTTTGAATATTTGACATTTGACAAAAATGTTATCTAACATATTTGTCCTTTTATATATTTGTCATTTTACATATTTTTCATTTTACATGTTTTTCATTTGACATATTTGTCATTTTACATATTTGTCATGTTACATATTTGTCATTTTACATATTTGTCATTTGACATATTTTTCATTTCACATATTCGTAATTTTACATATTTGTCATTTTACATATTTGCCATTTTGCATATTTGGCATTTTCCATTTTTGTCATTTCACATATTTGTCATTGTACATTTTTGCCATAACACATATTTTCCATTTTACATATTTGTCATTTTACATATTTGCCATTTTGCATATTTGTCATTCTACATATTTGTCATTTTACACATTTTTCATTTTACACATTTTTCATTTTACATTTTTCGCAATTTTACATATTTGTCAATTTACATATTTGTCATTTGACATATTTGCCATTTTACATATTTGTCATTTTACAAATTTGTCATTTTACGTGTTTGCCATTTAACATATTTGTCATTTAGATATTTTGCATTTTACATATTTCCCATATTACATATTTGTTATATCACATATTTTTCATTATACATACTTGTCATTCTACGTATTTTTCATTTTACATATTTGTCATTTTACATATTTGCCATTTTACATATTTGTCATTTTCAAAAAAAATCATTTTAAATATTTGTCTTTATACATGTTTTTCATTTTACATATTTGCCTATGTACATATTTGTCATTTTCAATATTTATCATTTTACATATTTGTCCTTTTCCATATTTGCCATTTTCCATATTTTTCATTTTACATGTTTTTCATTTTACATATTTGCCATTTTACATATATGTCATTTTTCATATTTGTCATTTTACATATTTGCCATTTTACATTTTTTTCATTTTACACATTTGTTATTTTACATATTTACCTTTTTACATATTTTTCATTTTACATATTTGTCATTTTACATTTTCTTCATTTTACATACTTGTCATTGTATATATTTGTCATTTTACATTTACCTATTTTACATATTTGTCATTTTACATATTTACCATTTGACATATTTGTCATTTTACATTTTTATCATTTTACATATCTGTCATTCTACATATTTATCATTTTACATATTTTTCATTTTGCATATTCGTCATTTTGCATATTTGTCATTTTACATATTTGTCATTTTACATGTTTGCCATTTTACATATTAGGGTTTATAAATATATTCGCCATTTTACATATTTCTCATTTTACATATTTGTTATTTTACATATTTTTCATAATACATACTTGACATTTTACATGTTTTTCATTTTACATATTTGTCATTTTACATATTTGCCATTTTACATATTTTTCATTTTACATATTTGTCATTTTACATTTTGGCCATGTTACATATTTTCCATTTTACATATTTGTCATTTCACAAATTTGTTATTTCACATATTTGTCATTTTACACATCTGTCATTTTACGTATTTTTCATTTTACATTTTTGTCATTATACATATTTGTCATTTTACATATTTGTCATTTTACATATTTGTCATTTTACATATGTGTCATTTAACAGAATTGCCATTTTACATATTTGTCATTTTACATGTTTGCCATTTTACATAGTTGTCATTTTACATATTTGCCATTTGACATATTTCTCATTTTACATATTTGTTATATGACATATTATTCATAACACATATTTTGCATTTTACATATTTCCCATTTTACATATTTGTCATTTTACATTTTTGTCATTTTATATATTTGTCATTTTACATATTTGTCATTTTACGTATTTTTCATTTTACATATTTGTAACCTTACATATTTGCCATTTTACACATTTGTCATTTTACATATTTCTCATTTAACATGTTTGGCATTTTACATATTTGTCATTTTACATAGTTGCCATTTTAAATATTTGTCATTTTACATATTTTTCATTATACATATTTTTAATTTTACATATTTGCCAATTTACATATTTGTCATTTTGAATCTTTATCATTTTACATATTTGTCATTTTCCATATTTTCCATTGTACATATTTGTCATTTTAAATATTTATCATTTTACATATTTGCCATTTTACATATATGTCATTTTACATATTTGTCATTTTACATATTTGTCATTTTACATATTTGCCATTTTAAATAAATGTCATTTTACATGTTTTTCATTTGACATATTTGTCATTTAAAATATTTATCATTTTAAATGTGTTTCATTTCACATATTCGTCATTTTACACATTTGTCATTTTACATATTTCTCATTTTACACATCTTTCATTTTACATACTTGTCATTTTACATATTTTTCACTTTACATATTTTTCATTTTAAGTATTTGTCATTTGACATATTTGTCGTATGACATATCTGTCATTTTACATATTTATCAATTTACATATTTTTCATTTTACAGATTTGTCATTTTACATTTTTTCATTTTACATATTTGTCATTCAACATATTTTTCATTTCACATTTTTTCATTTTACATATTTGTCATTTTACATATGTTCCATTTTACATATTTTTCATTTTACATATTTGTCATTTTACATAGTTGCCACTTTACATATTTGCCATTTTACATATTTGACATTCTACATGTTTGTCATTTTACATATTTGTCATTTTACATGTGTGATTTTACACATTTGTCATTTTACGTATTTTTCATTTTACATTTTTGTCATTATACATATTTGTCATTTTACATATTTTTCATTTTACATATTTGTCATTTTACATGTTTGCCATTTTACATATTTGTCATTTTACATATTTGCCATTTTACATGATTCTCATTTTACATATTTTTCACTTTACATATTTTTCGTAATACATATTTTTCATTTTACATATTTGCCATTTTACACATTTGTCATTTTACATTCTTGTCATTTTTAATATTTGTCATTTTAAATATTTGTCATTTTACATATTTGCCAGTTTACATATTTGTCATTTTACATATTTTTTATTTTACATGCTTGGCATTTTTCATATTTGTCATTTTACTTATTTGCCATTTAACATATTTGTCGTTTTACATATTTGTCATGATACATATTAGTCGTTTTCCATATTTCTCATTTTACGTATTTGTCATTTTACATATCTTTCATTTTACATATTTGTCGTTTTAAATATTTGTCACTTTACATGTTTGTCATTTTAAGTATTTGTCATTATACATATTTGTCATTTTATACATCTGTCATTTTACATATTTATCATTTTGCATATTTTTCATTTTACATATTCGTCATTTTACATCTTTTTTATTTTGCATATTTTTCATTCTACATATTTTTCTATTTAAGTTTTTTTCATTTTGAATATTTGTCATTTTACATATTTTCTATTTTACATATTTGTCATTTTACATATTTGTCATTTTAAATATTTATCACTTTACTTATTTGTCATTCTACATATTTGTCATTTTACATATTTTGCATTTTACATATTTGACATTTTACATTTTTTCACTTTACATATTTGTCATTTTACGTATTTGTCATTTTATATACTTTTCATTTTACATATTTGTCATTGTACATGTTTATCATTTTACATATTTATCATTTTACATATTTTTCATTTTGCATATTGGTCATTTTTCATATTTTTAATATTACATATTTGTCATTTTACATTTTTCACATTTTACATATTTGCCATTTTAGATATTTGTCATCTTACATATTTGTAATTTTACATATTTGTCATTTTACATATTTGTCATTTTACATGTTTGGCATTTTACATATTTGTCATTTTACATATTTGCCATTTTACATATTTGTCATTTTACTTAATTGTTGTTTTACATATTTGGCATTATACATATTTTCCATTTTACATATTTGCCATTATACATATTTTTCATTTTACATATTTGTCAGTTTACATATTTGTCATTTTACATATTTGCCATTTCACATATTTGCCATTATACATATTCGTAATTTTACATATTTGACATTTGTCAAAACTTTCATCTTACATATGTATCATTTTACATATTTTTCTTTTTACATATTTGTCATTTTACATAATTTTTAGTTTACATATTTGCCGTTTTCAATATTCGTTGTTTTACATATTTATCATTTGACATATTTTTCATTTCACATATTTGTCATTTCACATATTTGTCATTTTACATAGTTGCCATTTTTCATATTTGTCATTTTACATTTTTGTCATTTTACATATTTGTCATTTCACATTTTTGCCATGTTACATATTTTTCATTTTACATATTTGTCATTTTACAAATTTGTTATTTTACATATTTTTCATTTTACATATTTGTCATTTCACATTTTTGCCATGTTACATATTTTTCATTTTACATATTTGTCATTTTACAAATTTGTTATTTTACATATTTATCATTTGACATATTTGTCATTTTACAAATTTGTCATTTTACGTATTTTTCATTTTACAATTTTGTCATTATATATATTTGCCATTTTATATATTTGTCATTTTATATGTTTGTCATTTTTTATATTTTTCGTTTTACATACTCGTCATTTTATGTATTTTTCATTTTACATATTTGTCACTTTACACATTTGCTATTTTACATATTTTTCATTTTACATATTTGTCATTTAACATGTTTGGCATTTTACATATTTGTCATTTTTCATATTTGACATTTAAAATATTTGTCATTTGAAATATTTTTCATTATACATATTCGTCATTTTACATATTTGTCATTTTAAAAAAAAGTTCATTTTAAACATTTGTCATCATACATATTTTTAATTTTACATATTTGCCAATTTACATATTTGTCATTTTAAACCTATATCATTTTACATATTTGTCATTTTTCATATTTTCCATTTTATATATTGGTCATTATACATATTTGTCATTTTAAATATGTGCCATTTTACATATATGTCATTTTTCATATTTGTCATTTTTCATATTTGCCATTTTAAATGAATGTCATTTTATATTTTTTTCATTTGACATATTTGTCATTTGACATATTTATTGTCTTAAATATTTTTCATTTTACATATTTGTCATTTTACACATTTGATACTTTACATATTTGTCATTTTACATATTTGTCATTTTACATATCTTTCATTTTACATATTTGTCATTTTACATATTTGTAACTTTACATATTTTTCATTTTAAGAATTTGTCATTTTACATATTTGTCATTTTACATATTTGTCATTTTACATATCTTTCATTTTACATATTTGTCATTTTACATATTTGTAACTTTACATATTTTTCATTTTAAGAATTTGTCATTTTACATATTTGTGATTTTACATATCTGTCATTTTACATATTTATCAATTTAAACATTTTTCATTTTACATGTTTGTCATTTTACATTTATTTCATTTTACATATTTGTCGTTTTAACGTTTTTCATTTTGCATATTTGTCATTTTACATATTTGTCATTTGACTTATTTGTCATTTTACATATTTGCCATTTTGCATATTTGTCATTTTACATATTTGTCATTTTACATATTTGTCACTTTACATTTTTGCCATGTCACATATTTGCCATTTTACATATTTGACATTCTACATGTTTGTCATTTTACATATTTGTCATTTTACATGTGTGATTTTACACATTTGTCATTTTACGTATTTTTCATTTTACATTTTTGTCATCATACATATTTGTCATTTTACATATTTGTCATTTTACATATTTGCCATTTTACATATTTGTCATTATACATATTTGTCATTTTACATGTTTATCATTTTACATACTTTTCATTTTACATATTTTTCGTAATACATATTTTTCATTTTACATATTTGCACTTTGACATATTTGTCATTTTACATTCTTGTCATTTTTCATATTTGTCATCTTAAATATATGTCATTTTACATATTTTTTATTTTACATATTTGTCATTTTACATATTTTCCATTTTACATATTTGTCATTTTACATGTTTTTCATTTCACATGCCTGGTATTTTTCATATTCGTCATTTTACATATTTGCCATTTAACATATTTGTCACTTTACATATTTGTCATTATACAGATTTGTCATTACAAATATTTGTCATTTTACATATTTGTCATTTTACATATCTTTCATTTTACATATTTGTCATTTTACATATTTGTCACTTTACATATTTCTCATTTTAAGTATTTGTCATTTTACATATTTGTCATTTTATATATCTGTCACTTTACATTTTTATCATTTTACATATTTTTCATTTTACATATTCGTCATTTAACATTTTTTTATTTTACATATTTGTCATTCTACATATTTGTCATTTTACATTTTTCTTCATTTTATATATTTGTCATTTTACATATTTTCCATTTTACATATTTGTCATTTTACATATTTGTCATTTTAAATATTTATCATTTTACTTATTTTTCATTCTACATATCTGTCATTTTACATATTTTGCCTTTGACATATTTGTCATTTTACATATTTTAACTTAACAGATTTGGCATTTTACGTATTCATCATTTTACATATTTTTCATTTTATATATTTGTCATTGTATATATTTATCATTTTACATATTTATCATTTTCCATATTTTTCATTTAACATATTTGTCATTTTACCTAGTTTTCATTTAACATTTTTTCCATTTTACATATTTGCCATTTTACATATTTTGCATTTTACATATTTGTCATTTTACATATTTGTCATTTTACATATTTTTCATTTTACATATTTGTCAGTTTACATATTTGTCATTTTACACATTTGTCATTTTACGTATTTTTCATTTTCCT
>SZWC01021165.1:13350-23483 GCA_023375785.1 Penium margaritaceum | reverse complement strand
TCTCTCTCTCTCTCTCTCTCTCTCTCTCTCTCTCTCTCTCTCTCTCTCTCTCTCTCTCTCTCTCTCTCTCTCTCTCTCTCTCTTTCTCTCACCGGCTCCTGTCTACCTCGTACCTCCGCCCTCCTCAAGCTCTGTGACTAACGTCTCGGAACCGCTTATGCCTTTCTGCTTCCGTTATCGTGCTGATGCAGTTATGCATGTTCTGATGCTTCTACTTGCTTTTGCCATTCCTGTTCTCACCCTTGCATTCTTCTGAAACCATGTACAACCGGTTAGTGACGGACGTGGGATGTGCCAATAACCAGTTCCTCCTGTGCTTCCCCTGAACTGCCGCGACCCACTGCAACTGTGGGAGTGCCTCCTCCCCTCCTAACTCTGCTGCCACCATCAATCAGAGCTCCTCATGCTGCCACTCATGGACTGTGTCAGACAAGTCCTGGAAGAGATGCTTGGGGCTCCCTTGCTCGCACTCTGCCAACTATAGAATGTTTGCTTTTACTACACTTAGGAACCCCTGTAGCGCCCTCTCTTGCAGCTCTGCAAAAGGTTTCCTCGTCTATGGTCTCTGTCCTCCTCCCTCTCCCTCTCCGCTCTCCTCGTGGCCTGGGCGTCTGGTATGTCGATGCGTGTCTCCTCCACCTGGTGTACGGTTACATCCAAACGTGCTTGACAGAAATCCTCCATCTTGATCGGACTCCCCAAAATCACCATCCCCTCCATCGCTCGTAGGACCCCCCATTCCCCCGCACCTGTCCCACCCCCACCGGTAGGTACAGATGGTATTTGCGAGGCTGGACCTCCATCTCCATTACGGCCAATCCTCTCTGGAGTGTATGAACGCCGCCTCTAGCTCCTGCAGTAGGCCAAGCAGGTATGTGTCATCCAAGTATGTCAGCACCCATCCCGTCCCTCCCATCGCTGCCTGTGCTGCCTCTAGTGCATCCTGCTCCACCATAGCAAAGAGGAAGAGGCTGATAGGATCTCCTTGTCGTACCCCCCTCTCTGACCGGAGCACGCATGGCTAGGACCCTCCCTGGAAGTATAGGATCGAGGGTTGATTGTAAAAAAGGGCGAGTACTCGGAGCAGTCGCTCGAATCCCCTCACCCCCACCTCCTCAAAGATGGCTGCTCGCTCGACCGAGTTGTATGTGTTCTTCACATCGATGCTCAACAGTCCCCACTCCACCTGTTGGTCCAACTTCTCCATGATGGTGTGGACCACCGTGTCCCCCCCGCCGACACTCCCACTGCCTCCTACAGTGGTGCCGATACCCTCTTCATCTTGCTTCTCCCCGTGTTCGCCATCCATCTCCATAACAAGCGTGGAATCACCTCTCCAACTGCAATCGGGTATACACCACCATCAGGCTTCACAAGCGCAATGCGCCTACTCACTACAAGAAAGCCCCAAACTACGGGGTGTAGCCTTCCCAAGCATAGAGAGGTAAGTACCTACGCCAACAGCCTCGTGAGCCGCTCATCTCCCACACGATGTGCCGAAGATGATCCGGCGTCAGACCTGATAGCCCTGTCGCCGTGCCTCTGCTACTATCCAAGAGGGCCCTCTGCACCCCCTCTGCATGTGAGAACTCAACACGGGCTCGCCTCACCCCATCTGCTACCCAAGCTGGTGTAGGCCACTCCTTTGCTGGGTGCTTGGCCTGCAGCTGCGCCAACACCTCCGGTCTGGTCAGTGCCAACGAGGTACTGTCCAAGGCATCACATACCTTCGACGTGTTTCCTTGGTAGAACTTTGTCACCGCCCTCTGCAGTCGCTGCTCCCTTGCCTTCTCCTCTCAGTAGCGCAGGCGCCGTGGTGGTGGTGGATGACTTGCAAGGTGACTACATACGACGGCCTCCCTCCATAACGCCTCCCACTCTCCTGGGAGAAAAGAGGTGACCAGTAATCTCACCCAGTTGGCATCTAAGGCACACCGATGCTGTGGACGCGTCCTGAGGATGAGGCTCAGCATCGTCTGGAGTAGTAAAGGCCCTACAGCATCCATGGGGTGGAATGTGCACTGCACCAGGGGCACTGCCAATGCTGCTTGCACTGAATCCATCGTGCATGCTAGGATCCGTGAGTAGACAAAGGGAGGGAGCACATCTGCCCCATACAGTCGGCCCCACTCCAGCCCCTCTGCCCACCGCCACAACTGCTCCCAGCGAAGGCCACTGCTCTCCTCCCCCCTCGAACCCTCTGTCTCCTACTGTTGCTGCTCGCCTGTGTCTGTGTCCCCCAGTCGACAGCCTCTCCCTCCTCTCTGGGCACCCCCTGGTGCTATGTCTATCTATCTCGATCCTCCTCTCCCCCCGGTGGTGTCATCCTGCGCTCCCCCTCCGTTCCCTCTTGTCGTCGATGTCATAACCCCTCTCTCCCAGGTCTGGTCCCTGGTGGTCTCCCAGGCTGGCTATCTTGTTAGTGATGTGCCTCCCCCACCGATCCCTGGTCCCACAACCTCACGGTGTCCTCACTGTCCGCTGCCCCTGTATGCCATCCAACCCTGCCTCGGCTCTTGGTCCCCTCTACGGTTCTTTGGACTTGTTTCTCCCCCCTCTCCCCTCCTCTCTGGTGGTGTTGGAGGAAACAACTCTTGGAGGAACCGTCTTGCCTTTGTGTCCATGCTCGCCCCCTCGTTCCCCAAGGCCTCGCGTCCACAGTCAGGGCCACGTCCCTCCCCGAGGGAGCAGTGGTTGCAGTGACGATGACCAAATGTTTTGTAGGGGACCTGTCCAAGGCGTGCACATCTTGGATGGTTACTTGTTGGCACCCACGAGCTTTGAGGTGCCAATGGAGCACTAAGCGGAGCACCCTGTGGCATAGCAACCAATATTCGTATGGGTAGTGAGGTGGCGCGATCGACTTCAGCAGCATTCCCGAACACAGATGGAGTGCACCTGGCATTGCTGGACAGCAGCAGGGGGATGGTGGCGGGCCCCTCTGGTCTAACACTTGGCCACTTGAGGCGAGGTGGTGGTGGGGGAGGAGCGTCCTGCCTGCCTTCTAGCACAGCTGCATGCGTCAGTCTGATAGGGCGGGCTGTATCTTGGTTCAGGCGGCTCCTAGCAACTAGCAGGCTTATCGCACTAGCCAAGTCCAATGGAGGGGCGAGACAGATTACAGTAGGCAAGGCGAATCAGCTGTTGGTGGGACAGTGAATGGTGGGCCCACAGCAACGGGAGATGAGGGTTGCGCTAGCATCAATGCCAAAGGCGGTTGGAGTACTGATGATGGGGGACACAACAATGTTTTAGGCGGGTTCCAGGTGTTAATCCCGGTCCTGGATCTCTTCTTTGAGTAGCCGATGCATCTGTACTGCCAGGGTGGGGTCCAGCCGTGAGTGCGTAGATCGGAGAGTGAGGTGCGGCAAGGACACCTGGTCAGCCCCTTGTATGCGTTGGCACAGCCAGTTTTGCTCGAGGCGGCACAGCCGGCAATGGGGTGGGTGAGGTAGGTGTTGGCCTTCCTGGAAGACATATACCTTGCTGGATTGGCATGAGAGTTGGAGGCGGGATTTTTGGTTTTCGAGGAAGGGTTGGCGGCTGTTGGCGTAAGGTCAGGCCTTGCAAGTGTCAACTATTTCTGCTGGCGAGGGTTGGAGCGTGTGCCAGCTGGCCTTGTGGGAGCAGCTGAGTTATGAAGGGGATGGTGGTGCTGGGGGTGCCATTTCGAATGGAGGCGTTTTGTTGGGAGCAGCTGGATGTGGCGGTGCATACGGTGGAGAAGATGATGGAGGTATTTGTTGAGCTTCTAGATGCCGAAGCTGCCTTTTGTATCCGGTGTGAGTGCGTCACTTAGTGACTTCAGCACCTCATGCTGCTCATGCCTCTGTGAGAGTGGTGGACGGTACGATTGTGGCCATTCAAGGAGAGGGTGTGGTTGTATCTCCGGTGGCTGCTGCAACCGCATCGGTTTCAGAACGATCCAAGGGAAGCGGGCGGTGGCCCATGTCGGTGGCAGACGTGACTGCCAATACGATTTGGTTTGACCACTGTTTATGGTGGAGCTGGCACCACTCTTTTGCATGCATGTGTTCATGCATCAGCACTCTGTGAGCGGCCGGTGGCCCACGTCAGTGGTCTAACAGAGGTCCAACGCATGAACACATGCATGCAAAACAAAACACACACACACACACACACACACACACACACTCAAACACAGAGAGGGCGCTAGGGGGGAGGGAGAGAGAGTNGAAGCAAACTGGTAGATATGACAAACCACTGAAAAACGTTATGCAAAGGCAAATGACGATTAAGGTACATGATTGCAGATGTCTCACTCCAGCATACCAGAGCATGAAGCACGGAGAGAGAAGCTTGAAATCTCCCACTCTCCACCGGGATTGGAGCGATTATGGAAGACTCCCACTCTCCAGGGTGGGAGTTTCGTTGAAATCTCCCACTCTCCACCGGGATTGGAGCGATTATGGAAGACTCTCCATTGAAGTTTTGTCAGCAGGGTGATATCCCAATGAAAACTCCGTTATGTTGGCTTGAACGAACTGATAGGGCTCCCATGCCTCGTAGCTTGCATAGTCTGAGTGTCGTACACGAGGAGGCAAACAGATTTACATTCAGTGGTCAAAGTGTCATCGTTTGTGTAAAAACAAGTGGTGGCCTACACAAATTTCAGCCTCATCTACACTCAGAAACAAATGGGGACTCTGAAGACGACTTGCGGCACAAAATTTAGGGCCTCAGCCACTTGCGACACAAGAGCTGACACCGAGTACAGCAAAGGGTGCGTCCACTGCACAGATCGATCGCTGTGGAGTCCGAACTTGGCAAATCTGGTTTGCCGTAGGTGACTGGGAGGCTTCAAGCTGGACGAGCTGGAATGGCGCAAAAGGTGGTGCATTTCAAGCTGGAAGAACCGGAATGGAATCTCTACCAACACATCAGGAGCGGCCCCCACCGTCCTCTGCCACAAAACACACTTTTCCTGCTGGAACCCCTATCTGCTCGCGACCTAGAGCATAGCACTGAAGGACTTGGCTAGGGCATATAGCCCCGCAAGTATTGTGCTATAATCNTGACTCTGCAGCTCCACCGCTCCCGCCCCCAGGACTGAAAGAAGGGCCAAGTGAAAAAGTGCTGGCCCCAGCGGGTCCTCCTGGCGCACACCACACTGGCTCGTCACGACGGCCAGTGCGCTCACCCCTACGAGAAGCAGTTACCCCGGAGACGTTCAACCTCCTTGAAGGCATTGGGGATGGCCAAGTAGAAGGGTGCCATTACAAAGGGTGTGTGTAAGGTAGCCCACAAACCTCGCACCAACATAGCTGGCCCCTCTGACACTCCCACCTTAGACTGGATGTGTGGACAAAGAAAGCAATGATGACGGAAATGCCGAAGGCAATGCCAACCCCGGCAGCGACGTTGCTATGGGGATGGTGACGACCGTGGCGGAGGCCACTGCAGCTACAGTTGCGGTTGCCACTGGGAATGGTGCTGCAGCTGCCGCTGTGGTTGCTGCTGCTGCAACTGTAGCGACTGCAGCTGGAGATCTGGCAGCAATGGCTCTCACGGCCGTAGCAGCTGCTGCAGTGGCTTTCGTTGCGGTCATGGCAGTTCCAGCAGCTCAGGAATTCCAAACGAGTGTCTCACGAGTAAATGACACCGATTAGGATCGAGGCGGGTCGCGACGAACCGAGCGTGGGCTCGATCGCGGCCCGCCACGGTCGCATGGGTCTCGCGTCCCTCGAAACGATGACTGTCGTTTCGTGCTATCGGTTTTTCAACAAAACAAACACATCAACTTGCACGTGTTTACGCTCTGACGTTGCCGTTTCGAATTTTTGAACATTCAAGAGGAAGCTGTGACAGTAGTTAATTGCGGGAAAGAATTACTTTTGCAGCAAGTGACAGAAAGACACGCACAGAGGAATGATGAAAAGCACTTCAGAATGACATAGAGTACATGGTCCTCAAGTAACCAACTCGTCATGCATTGCGCAACTCTCGGTCTGCCAACCAATTCTTCATGAGCTGAAGAGTCTCCATGGTTTCGTCATTCATGCGACGACGGAAGTCGGTGTCGGTATGACGTGCGCGTGAGAATGCCCGCTCGCAGGATGCCGATGTCGCCGGCACCGGCAGCAGATCCATGGCGGCGGCGAAGAGGATGGGCAGCGTCTTGCACTGGTCCATCCAGAACGCCATGATGTCAGCATCGTCATCCAGGGGCTCCAGCTGGCAGTACACATCCAGCTGGCGCTGCAGAGGGCGATGCGCACGCGTTGCATGCCGTGCCGCGGGACGAGAACGCTTGCGGCTTGCACCACGGACGATGCGGAGTTCCTCTGTGCCGCTGGAGGCGGCACGGAGGGCAGAAATGGTGCCTCCGCGCCCGATTGGTGGCATGGCAGCATCAGGGGATGCTTGCCCCGCTGCTGCTGCTGTGTCTGCTGCGTCTGCTGCTGCGTCTGCTGCGTCTGCTGCTGCGTCTGCTGCGTCTTCTGCTGCGTCTGCTGCTTCTGCTGCTGCCGCCGCTGCTTCTGCTGCTGCAGCTGCACGGCGAGCTCGGATACGGCTGGACGTGCGGACCGGCGCATTGGGGTCCGCTTCCTCATCGCCGGTGCAGGTAGCCTCACGGACGTCATCGTTGTTGTGCGGTGTCGAGCTGCAGGGAGACGGTGTGTCCGTCAGGGGCACGGGCCTGAAACGGAGCACGACGCCATCAGCGCGTGCGGGTGAGCTTAACAGGTCATCGAGGACGACCTCCGCGTGTGTGCGCCGGGGCGAAGTGAACCGCTGCGGCGGGATGGGTGTGGGGCTCACCACGGCGGGGGGCGGGTTGCGGCCAGTAGAGTCCTCGCTCCCGCTGGAGATGTCGATCGCCTGGAGTGCAATGTACTCCAAGTAAACGTCCTCGTAGGGTTTCAGCAGCTCCAGGATGACGCGCATCACGTCGCGGGGGTCCACTTCGCCCGCCTCGCCGTTGTACGTGTCGCGAAAACATGCGATGTTGTAGCGAGGGTTCAAGAATGTCGCGAGGTACTGGATGTCGCCGCTCAGAGTGTAGTACGTTCCGACGTACTGGGCAGCGGTTTCCAGGCGTGGGGCGAGGGCGCACTGCACCGTGACGAGCTCGGATTGGCGCTGGCTGCAGTCCACGTCATCGTCCATTGACCCGGTTGCAGGGGGCTCGTTCACCGTGGACTTGAACGCCTCCGCATGCTCGTACAACGAATCCAGGAGCTCGTTGTACAGTGGGACGGCGAGGCCGAGCGTCGGATACTTCTCGGCAGACATGTCTTCTGTCATGTTTTTCAATGGAGAGAGAACCTGGATGAGGCACTCAATCGTCGTCCATTGTGCCCCCGACAGCTTCAAGCGGCTCTCGTTGATGGACAAGAGCCACGCCTCCAAGGTCTCCTGCTGGTCCACCGCGGTCTGCAGCATGTTGATAGTGGAATTCCATCTCGTCCGTGAATCCAGGTTGATCTTGCGGTACTCGGCCTGCGAGCGAGTTTGAAAAAAGTCCTCCACGGAGGCCTCGCGTTGGGGGCTACGACCGATGAACACCGCGATGTCTCGCACCATCTGGACGATGTTGTCCACTTCAGGGCATGAGAGGATGTGGCCGACGCCGAGGTGTAGAACGTGGTCGAAGCACCGCACAAAATGGGCCCCACGGAAGTCAGGGCACTCGCGGATGAGGTGGTGCTCGACCATGGCAACGTTTGCAGATGCGTTTTCCATGGTCACGCAAAAAACTCGGTCCCACAGACCCCATGCGGTGACGACGTCTTTCAACACGTTGAATAGGGCGAGGGCGTCATGCCGTCCGCGGACTGGCTTGAAACCAATCAGCTTCACCAAAATCTTGCCGTTGCGGACGCCATGGGCGGTGATGCCGATGAAGCTGACGTTCGCATCAGAAGACCATCCATCCATGGCAAAAAAAAGGCGCCCCTCGCACTCATGCAGCATGCGGCGCACATAGGCCTCGTAGCGGACGTGCGCGTCTTGTATGTTGCGGGCGATGGTCTGTTGCGAAACCAGGATGGCGAAAGGGTTGGCGATGAGAAATGCCTCCGCCAGCCACTCTGATTCGATGAAGGCGAAGGGGACGTCCTTCTCGACGACAATCTTCCACAGGGTGTCGTGAAAGCGTGTGATATCCCATGCATCTCCGCCGGCGCGCTGAGGTGTTGGGGCAGTGCCGACAGCATTGCGAACCCGTTGGGTTGCCATGCCAGCATCCACGAGCTCTTGGGCCACCGGGCGGTGTTGTGATGCGAGATGGTTCCACATGGATGTGGTGTTCCCATCTCAAACGGACATGATAGAGGAGATGTTGGCGTCACGGCAAAGGCTGCAAAGGACGCGGAGGCGGTCGCCGGACAAGCGAATGTAGTACTTCCAGCAGCCGGCCCTCGGACGGCGGCCAGTGACGGGATCCAAGCGGACCTCATCGAGCAACGGCTCCAGATTTGCCGGACTCCGACCAGTGTTCTCGCGGGCAAAGAGCGCCATGAGGAGCGAGTGAGCCATGGTACCTGCATGTACACGTCGGCACTTGTTAGAGCCCATGCGCAGGACGAGCGGATCGAACAAAATGAGTACAACGATTGAAACGAAGCGAGAGCTCAATCGGCGAGAGTCGCGAGGGAGCCGACGTACCGGGTAGCGAAGGAGCGGATGGATGACGAGAAGTGAATGTATGACACCGTGGAATGCATGAATGGGCCGGTCCTTTAACCCAGGGGCCGACATCCTTGCTGTAACAGCCACAATACCTGCTGCGGTGCGTGCATGCTGTGCTGGCGACCCCACTGATATTTGCGACCACGTCTCAGCCCCGTCAGCACGCCGTTGGATGTGAAGATATTCTTCCCGTCTACGGCTGTGTACGTGCAGGAAATGCATATTTCTTTCGTTCCACGTAGGCAAGTCGCCGAGTTCGCATGGACCTCTAATCCGCACGTTCCTCTTGATCCACGGTTGGATGTGTCATGTCGCCTTTTAGTGGGGGCAAGGGGTCTTAGCGCCCAAGTTTGTGCTTTCAAATTCAAATGTGTGCGCCGCGTACCCCACAAAGTTGAGCCTGATCGGTTGGGATAGTCCGATATATCCCGTCATTTCGGACATGTACAAAGGGGCTATTTTCCAAAAATCCAGCCAGATCACCACATATTCGAGCGCTTAATTATATGGCCGCAAAAAATAGTCGTAACTATGATTTAACTGTATTTCTGTTTTCGGTAATGTTTCCGCCAAACTTTTCAGTTTCTATTCAAATATGCCATAACTGTTTGTGAAGACAGGGGGTGTTCGACGGTTTGTCACCACGGTTTCCACTAATGTCAACAGATCATCACAAACCATCGGGTTCACCAGTCAACTGATAGACAGTCCGAAGGCCAAAGTAAAAGGCCCACCAAACCGATAGCATCGGCGAGACCGACACTCTCGATCGCGCGGCGACCGATCGATCGCTGTTCGGATCGGGCACGCGCCGCGCGGGAACCGAAACCGAGAAACACGTTCTACTAGTCTCGGTTGGAACTCCTTACCAGCAGCTGCTGTGGCTGCAGCAGCAGCTGCTGCAGTTGCTGCAGCTTGTCTCCGGATGTTGGCGCTGTTCTGGGTGCTGGCCGGAGTCGCGATATTCATTTTTTAAGAACCCACCGACCATTATACTTGTGTTCCTTGTATGTTCTGTTCGACAGGTCTTGCCAGCAAGACATGCAAAACTTCGTGCATCCACCCATGCAGCAAGCGCATGCAGATGTTCACTTTTGCAGCCACATCGACTAAAATGTTTCCTCCTAGTTCCGCATTTTAGCCCACATGTGGGGTGAGTTTACACCCAGACCCTATCTGTTGCGCACATTCGAGTCCAAATTCGGAAGAGACATCTTCATCTTACGTTTACTGACATGCTGGAAGGAGTCCGATTGGCAAGTAAGTGCCGGAATGATGTTTCCAACGGGACTGGAGCAGACAGTTGGAGAAACATAAGTGCAGGCACCGATGCAGACAGGAAACTGCATGTACTTGCGTGGTACAAATCTACACTCTCATATCGCTAAGTGCTCTAGATTCACCAACAAACGAGATTCTGGAAAGCCTGCTTTTGGAGCCCCTTACTGAAACCTTCTACTAGTCTTTGGCTGAACGAT
>SZWC01021164.1:16133-35498 GCA_023375785.1 Penium margaritaceum | reverse complement strand
GAGAGAGAAAGAGAGAGAGAGAGAGAGAGAGAGAGAGAGAGAGAGAGAGAGCCAAAAATTAACGAGTCCACACCACCGCCGGGCATCCAGCCCCACCACATATCGTGGACAAGCGCAATGCACGCGTGCCACGGCAGCGCACACACAGAATCCGCTCCAGCAGGAGCGAGCATTGATGGCAGCATGCAAGACATGTGCTGCGTCTCGGGCATGGACTCTGCCTCGCTGTGCGTCGCAGCCGCAGTCCCATCTCTGGATCTCTGCGGACACTCGGGCCTACGGCTGAGCGGGATGGAGCCGGCGGTACAGGCTTCTGCTTCTGCGGCAAACCTTTCTCGTTTCTCCGCAGGTGCCCTCTCAAGCCGGCGCGGCATGCGACGCGATGCCACGACACGCAACGTCACGCCAAGCCACGTGACGCGTCTCCGCATCGCCGGGCAAGGGCACGCACAGGCGACTGCAAAAGGCGGCTGCAGCCAGTGCTCACGCAGCTGCGACGAGCGACCCACGGAGGAGTTCGCTGAACAGATCTATGCCGAACCAACCGAAACCGACCAAACCAGCCATCGCCTGACTTCGGACGCCACCGAACCGTCGTCGGCAGTGAATGAGCAGAGCGACAGAAACAGTTATGCACGCTCGAGCGCAACGTTGAAGCCGAGGCCAGCCACGCCAGGGGAAAACTGCAACCCAACCCCACGTCCCCAAAACCCCCCCAAATCCACCACCCCTCGCTACTCCCCCCTCCCTTCCCCGGCCCAGCCGTGAAGGGAAGCAAAAACGGGAGTGATTGAAGCGGCTCACCGAGGCATCCTCCAGGATGTGCACGCGCGTGGTGGCCTCCCCGGCTGCAACCTGCCGCTGCTCCTGAGGGCTGAGCAGACTCGTGCGCACCCCGCTGCTACCCCCGCCTCCACTTCCGTCCCCGCTGCCGTTCGTAGCCGAGGGAGGGCCGCCCATTGCGCCCGCCAGGTAGTAAAGTTGCGTAAGAGAAGGGGAGAGAGAGGGCGTCCTCACTCACGTCGAGGAGATGCGGCTTCCGGTAACGTAACCCTCGTGATTCTGCTGTGCGCAGATGACGAAGTAGCCTTCCAACTCGACCTGAGAATGCAGCGGCAATTCATCAGGCACAGGGGAGTGAAAAATGAGGCTGGTCGGAAGTTTGGGCCAGGGGTGGTCCCGCGCCCTGTGCGAAGCGCACCGCCGAGTTGCGTTGCGCCTCTGCGCGCGGTAGGGCATGGCATGACGCTAGCCGCGACCTCAGAGGCCCACTGGGTAAGGCACTAATCAGATTTGGATAAGGAATCGTACGGACAAAAACGTTAGAAGATCGATGGTTCGTCTTTCACCGTCAGATTACAGAAGGCTTTTCAGAAACGAGGAAGCCACTGTGAACGCAAGACTTCCGACCAGGCTCGTGGGAAAGAGTCTGTCTCGTTAGGAGTGAACTTTGCGAAGTGGTAGCGGATGCCTTTGGAACAATCTTGGCTCACCGAATTAGCTAAGTGGAGCAGTAGCTTCTGCTCTCCCTCTCTTTCGGCAAGCAAAACTAGACGGAAAGGAACGGCCATTGGTCTTCTGAAGTAGCTAAATAGACACATCCAGGATGGTCACCTCGCTGGATTTTAGATCGACGGTCACAAACACTGAAAAGTCTTGAGCTACTCAGTGGTAGTCCCGTTGGTATGTACTTTCTGAAAAGCTCTTTTTCTCGATACGTAACATTACGCTATATAGGACCTTATAATGATCCGCCTCACCTGATCCGCCACCCATGACATTGCAGTGCGGGCTATCAACCCGCCGCAGCGAGCACAGAGCTACGTGGTGGAGGTCTGACCTCTGCCATGATCCTCAGCTATCCACTTCAATTAAACCCCAGGGTGCGCCTGGTTGTCGCTGAAATCGGTCGTTGGGGCTCCTCAACGATCGATTTCAGCGATGACCGCAACTTCCTGTCCGCGTGGCTTTCGCCTTAAAGTTGTCTAGGTTGCGTAGCTCGGCACTCCACGTTGATACGTCCGGATAAACTCAAAGCTGCGCTCCTCCAACAATCCTAGCAGGCCCTACGCAGAACACGGATGACTGAACAGAATCGGCCCAACAATCCCCATCTCCACCAATCACGTACGAAAATCGATAGTTGGAACCTCGACATGCGTCCGCGTTCGGGAAGAGACGCCCAGGACCTGACCGGCTGCGCGAGTCTTCTGACCGGCGATGATGATGACTGCTAGGCGGCCTGCAATTCGTGGACTCAACATGTCCTTCAACAAAGTGCGCACCGAACTGTCCGATAACGTCCAACAACCGATTTCAGCGACAACCAGGCGCACCCCCAGTCAGGCAGGTTCAACCATTCGCCAAAACGAATCAGCGATAGCACCCGCCCGAGACGCGATGGAATCCTATGAATCTCCAACGATACGATTCTAAACTGATGGCAAATCTCTAGGCCGTCGAAAGAAACCATTCCACGGTGCCGATACGTTTGGAGAAGCAGAAGACGTTTCGCCGTGAAGGCCGCCAGCCGACCAAGTACACTGAAAGGGCGGACAAGGTTGAACAGAAAACGCAGGGGGGTTCAACCTGAGTAAAATCCACATTTGATCTGGTGTCGAAACGAGCAGTCAAATCTGTCTGATCGCGAAGCCAGCAGACAAACGTGCCCACTTGCAGTATGACCAGACGGATTCATCCCCTCGTCAACAGAAGCTTACAAAAATGATCCGATGGAGGACGAGCAGTCAAATTTGTCCCCAATCGCAAATTTCCTCTGGCAAAAGGGCAGGAAAACATGTCACCCTTCCATTCGTGACGCCACAACACCCGCACCATTTTGTAGAAAAAAAAAGGCTTCGTCTACTTTTCTTTGCCGGTTCTCTCTTAGTAAAATATAGTCAAAGTTACACAAAAAAGTGAGACTTTGCTTGTTTGTGTGTGGACAAATGGGACCTAAGTTCGGGCTTGGAGAAAGGGGGGAGCGGACAGAAGGACAATTCTGTCTTCTCGTTTCGCTACTGGAAAATTTTGACAGCTCATTCAAAAATCGGACCAAAACCGATTGTTTTTAAGCACTCAAAATGACACATACAAAACCACCGGTTTTGATCAAAATGACATATACGAAACAATCGAGTTTAAAGCGGCTTCGTATATTTCATTTTGAGTGCTAAGAAAAACTTTTTTTTGGTCCGATTTTTGAACGAGAAGTCAAAATTGTCCACTCGCGAAACGAGCAAACAAAATTGTCCTCCTGTCCGCTGCCCCCTTTCTCCAAGCCTGAACATGGGTCCCATTAATCTACACACAAACAAGCAAGGTCTCACTTTTTTCATGTAACTTTGACTATTTTTCTACCGAGAGAACCGGCAAAAAAAAAGTAGACGAAACCTTTTTTCCTGTGAAATGGTGCGAGTGACGCGGGGTCGCAAACGGGAGGGGGCATATTTATCTGCCCTTATGCCAGAGGACATTTCTAATTGGGGACAAATTTGAATGCTCGTCCTCCATTGAACCATTTTTGTCTGCTCTTGTTGACGAGGGGACAAATTCGTCTGCTCATACCCCAAGTAGACTCATTTGTCTGCTCGCTTCGCGAGCGGACAGATGTGACTGCTCGTTTTGAAACCAAACTAGTTTAATTTTTCTCTGCTTCAACCCCCATACCTACAAAACTCAATAGTGTTGTGCTTTGTGCCGTTCCTCTACAGTTTACTGTGACCACTTGGCCGTGCCCATACTCGTGCAGATCCTTGAGGCGGGCGGCCCTGGTGGCACCGGCGCGACGACAGGCGGCGGACTACCAGCTTGGAGCTGGCCGACCACTGTACCACAGCCCCACATGCCACCGGGACTCTCTGCTGTGTCTTTTAGATCTTGCAGGCGTCTTTCGGCGGACTGGCCATGAGGCCTATTTGCATGTTTTTGCATTGTATGTTCACTGTCTGTCGATGGATGCATGCATGTGACCACTTGTAGCGTCCGTCTTTTGTTTCTACACGTCTAGGTTCAGACGGCGTAGCATTTTGACATGTGTGCGCAGAGTTACAGGCAAAACAGTGGTTTTGGGCCAGTTTTAGGACAGCTCTTGGACTGCCGCGTGCGACACCCGCTGTGCGCCGCGGCAGGTATTTATGCCTTGGACCTGTCATTTGTTAACTCTCTCTGTATATGCTATATTGAAGCACTCTGACACTTCGCCTTGTGTCTCCTAGCCAAACCCTTGCCGTAGTGTGTGCGACCTGTGACTGTCGTCACCGTCTGATCGGGCACTGACGCCTAGTCAACGGCTGCATTGCCAGGAAGCTTCCACGCATTTTCTCATGGTACCAAAGCAGTGAGACAGTTCTCACTAAGCTGCGTAGCAGAGACGCAGCAGAGCAGCAGTAGTGAGAGTCACCGCTGCAACAGAGTTCCTGAGGCCTATCAGAGACAGTCGGTCGCCGTCTATGCAGCCCCACTCACCACTTGACATCGCAGTAGTAGAGGCAGCAGCAGCTTTGTGCACCGCCACACGAGGTGCGTGGCGGCAACAGTGAGTGGAGCCGCCCCTCCCACAGCCGCAGGAGCAAAGCAGCAGCAGCAGAGACGGCGGTGGCAGCAGTAGCGCAGCGGCCGCAATAGCAGCGCAACAGCAGCAACGACAGCAGCAGCGCAGCAGCTGCGATGGCAACAGCAACGCAGCAGCAGCAGCGGCAGCCGCGGCGGCAACAGTAAAGCAACAGCAGCAGTAGAAACAGCAACAGCGCGGCAGCGGCAACAACAGCAGCAGCGTGCGGCGGCGCTAGCGAGCAGCAACTGCAGCGCGTAGCAGCAGCAGCAGTAGCAGCGCAGCCGCTGCTACCACCGCTGCATCCGCAGCTATTCAGTTGCTGCTGTAGCTGGTAGCACAGTTGCAGCAGCAGCTGGGCGGAAGCTGTTGTACACCTTCCGCGTAGCGTCCGCGCGGCCACCACGGAGCGGCTGCACGCGCACGCAGATTCGCGAGAAAGAAAAGAAAAGAAAAAAAAAAGGAGACAAGCCGACGTCAGCAATTTTGCTTGCTGACGTTATCAGTCGTGCTGACGTCAGTAACCACCTGCTGACGTCAGCACCATACTTAGTCAAATTTTTGGCTGGACAGTCAAAAGTTGCCATCGTTTCAACTCCTCGAGAAACGCTGACGCTTTTAAAGTCCGACAAACTTCATCCGTCGCCCCATACTGAGCGGCGACATGAGCCTGTCCGACAGCAAGGAGAAGGGACCAGGCGACCCCTCCTCCTCCTCGCCTGGCATACTGAGTCCACGCTCGTAGGCCATTGAGGACCTACGCAGCCAGCTGGATGAGATGCGTCGTCTTCAGAGAGAGCAGGCTGATGCTATCCGCACGCTGACTGAGCTTCTGCGTGCTCAGTCCATAGCTCCTCCGCGGATTTCTGAGGGAGCTACTGGAGTTGTGGTCTCTACCCAGCATTTGGTCCAGGCGCCCGTGACAGGTGCTTCACCTGATTCACCACCTGCTGACCTCCTTGATGATGAGCCACTACACGATGAGCCATTCATTCCAGGCATCGCGGATGATTCCCAGGTGCTGGAGATTCGAGTTCTCCAAGAGCGCCTCTGTCACCTACAGACGGGTACCCGACCTCCACTTGTTTCCCCGATACGATCATCACATGACTACCCCGGCGATCACCCTCTCCCAGGAGTTTTTCCCGTCTCTCGTCCTCCTGAGCCTGCGGTTGCTCTCCCCACGGAGCTGCAGCCTAAGGACTTTGAGGCACCACCTCCACGGTACATCAACAAGGATGGTTTTGACTGCTGGGAGATCCTGTTTTAGGTGTGGGCTACATCTGAGGGAGTGTGGCCTTATTACCACAGCCCGTACCAGTCTACATGCCCAGCACAAGCACTAACAGCAGCCCTGGCCATGCGAGGACTTCTCTACGCCATGCCACGCGAGACTGTCGTCGACTTCCGCCCCTTTCTTGGCGAGGCTGGCACAGGCACCGGCGTAGATCCCTGTGGAGGCTGGGATCTGGCGTTATCCCTGCTGGCCGCATAGACGCACGCCACTCGTGCGTCACACATTCGTGCTTTTAATTCGCTCCGTCAGGGGTCTGCGGAGTCTGCAGCTGATTACTAGCGACGCGCCATGCGTATCTACACGCATCTGGGGACCTCAGGAGGCACATAGCTGTGGCCGCTTCGGATGATTATGCTCAGAGTTCGCCTTGAGTACACTTACATCTTCACACGGTACACCGACGCCGTTCTCGAGCCTTTCTCAGCCACTCTGCAGCTGCTCCCTTAGGCGCATCAGCTTTTCCTCCAGGTGACTTCAGCCTGCAAGGTTGTAGTAGCGCATCAGGAGACTTCCCTCGCTGCAGCAGTCGTCGCATCTCCACCATCTTCCCTCATGCAGTCACCCTCATCCACCTCCATCACTACCTCATCTTCCTCCTTCTCTTCGACCCCGTCTACACCCACGCAGACATAGGGCGTTGCAGCAGCTGCCCAGGGGAAGAAGAGGAATAGGGGGCGCGGATCAGGTCACGAGCAGCCGTCATCCAGTGGTAGCAGTGGCCGGTCTGTGCACTGCTACAACTGTGGAGGCGCCCATCGCTACACCGAGTGCCAGCAGCCGATTGACTGGGCGCAGATCACCCGTGGGCTTCAGGCTACTCATGCTCTTCGTTCCACGTCCGGCGCATCACCCGCACCCTCCTCCGGACGTGCGGCGGCCACGACTGTAGCTGTTCCTACGTCCTCACCGGCGAGCAGCAGCGATCCGGACCCACGCGACCGCACCATCGCCGAGCTTCGTCATCTTCTAGCACTTTGTTTTCAGGGAGGTACGAGTGTGTTGTCATCGTCGGGTGGTTCACAGACTGCTTGTTAGTCCGTTCCCGTGGCTCGTGATGACGCGTGTGGGGGAGCACAGTTAGCATGTGATAATGATGGGCTTGACTGCATTGACTGGATTCATGAGTCTCATCTTCGTGATGTACGTCGCTCCTCCTCACTAACAGCTCAGCGTCCCTCTGATGCCGAGTGTTCCATTGCTCGTTGTATAGAACGTCCACCAGTCGTGACTCCGGTGGCACTTGGATCATCGATTATGGGGCCACCCATCACATGACGTGCCGTCGCAGTGACTTTGTCGTACTCGGTCCTGTCACGAATGTCCGTTGTGTTCGTACAGGCTCTGGTCATTCCTTGCCAGTCCACGGTGTGGGGGTTGTATGTTTCGACGGTCCGTGTGGCCCCCTGTATCTTTCTGACGTGTTTTTTGTGCCTGATCTTGAGCTTAGCCTGCTTTCTGTGCGTGCCTGCACCCTGATGGGTCTCTCTGTGGAGCGTACCGCTGATTCAACGACTGTGACTGCTATTGACACCCGTAGCATTGTCATGCGTGCTTCAGTCATAGATGATTTGTATCGTATCGCTCGGCCCTCCTCCCCTTGCTCTCCCTCCTCATCCGGTCGTGTTTTTGTCACTGGTGTTCTATCCCCGGAACACCAGCGGTTGCTTCATCGTCGTTTGTGTCACGTGGGCTCCGACACTGTGTCGAAGCTCATTCGGACACAGCCTCCTCTTGGTCTTGACTTGGCTTCTTTCGAGAAGCCACCCAAGACTAACTATCTTTTGTGCGCTCAGGGGAAGATGCACCGGTGCACCTACCCCGACTCGCGTTCCCGAGCACTTAGGCCTCTCGAGTTGGTCCACTCGGACCTTCTTGGTCCTCTCCCGGTTGAGTCCCTGTCCGAGAGGGGCCGGTATGTTCTGACGTTGACTGATGACTCACCCGCATGCGGTGGGTCTACAGTCTGCGTCAGAAGAGCGACGCCGCCCTTGTGGTCCGGCTCTGGCTCGTGATGGCTGAGCGTCAGTCTCGCCACACGCTACATACTTTTTGCTCGAATCGTGGCGGCGAGTTCCTTGGTGAGATGGACTCCTTCTTTGCTGAGCACGGGACTTTTCACCAGGTCTCCGCTCCTGTTACTCCACAACAGAACGGTGTATCTGAGCGCTGGAATTGCACCATGGAGGATGCGGTGTACGCCATGCAGTCTGAGTGCGGTCTCCCAGAGTCTTTTGCCTTCGAGGGCTTCGCCTACATGACTTGGGTCTGGAACCGCCTCCCGCATGGTCCGCTTCCGGACCATGTTACACCGTACGAGCTCTGGTTTGGCCACCGTGCTGACCTTTGTCTCGCTCGCGTTTGGGGATCCCTAGCCTTCGTGTGGTACACCGAGGACCAGCATGAGTCCAAGGTCTCCCCTCGGGGTCGCTTGTGTGCCTTCATTGGCATCTCCCCGCGGTCGAAGGCCTGGCGCTTTTGGGACCCCACTCGCCGTCGCGTCATTGAGTCCTGTGACGCACTGTTTTTTGAGTTACTCACATACCGTGACTTGAATTCAATCACAGCCCTCTCTGCAGCCCATGTCCCTTCCTGTGAGGGTCCTCGGCGGATGGGGGAGACTTCTGCGCCAGCAACCATCCCTCGTCCGGCTGATGTGTCCGCTCGAGCCCCGTCTCGATCTCCAGTCCTTGATGATGCGGCTATCATTGCCGTCGGTCTAGAGATCTCGCCTATATAGCCTGTTTCGCACCCCACAGGTACCTCTTCTCTCACGCCTCCTTCTACACCATCACCTGTGTCTGCCGGCACCCCTGCTCTTACGTCTGACCGAGTCTTGCCTACTCCCGTTCCTACGTCGGCTGACACTCCTGCCTCATTGTCCGGGCCAGCCTTGCCTGCTGTCACACCCAGCCCAGTGTCTCCCACACACTCATCTCCTCGCATAGCATCTCCGGCTGCCTCGTCTCAGCCCTCACCAGCTGTGGTCGTACCTGTTCCTGTGGTCGTACCTTTCCCTGAGCCTGAGGTGCGCCCCTCGACCTCCAGTTACTCCCGTGAGCCCGGTGGCCGCCTTCGACCACTAGACTCCGGCGCTTAGCGAGCGTCGGGTCCCCGACCCTGGCGTTCCACTCGCAGCATCGCGAGCGGTGATCCAGGCACAAAGGCCTTAGGCCTAAGTGTCCGCACCAAGCTTTTAGAGGCACATCCAACGTGCCCCGTAGGGCACGACCTGGTCACTTGCGAGTTCCATATCGCCCGTGATGCAGCACCTGATCTTGTGGCCGTCAGGCCCGACACTGAGGCGTGTGCACTCGCCACGCAGAGTTCCCCCTCTATGGCGCCTCACCCTGGCACATTGAGGGAGGCTCTCACATCGCAGGATGTCGATGCCTGACGAGCTGCTTGCATGGATGAGCTTCCCGCTATCCAAGAGCACAGAGTCTATGAGCTTGTCCACCTTCCCCCTGGGAGGAAGACGATTCAGGTCAAGTGGGTCTTTCGCAAGAGGGTGAAGCCGGATGGCTCACTGGAACGCTAGAAGGCCCGCTTCGTCGTCAAGGGGTACTCTCAGATTGAGGGAGTTGATTACACTGACACCTTTGCCCCTGTTGACCGCATGACCTCAGCTCGAGCTCTATTCGGTGTAGTGGCTCAGCATGACTGGGAACTGCACCAGATGGATGTGAATAATGCGTTCCTCCATGGCTCTCTGGATGAGGAGATTTACGTGGCTCACCCCCTGGGTTTTGAGGACGGTGACAAGGTATGGCGCTTGCGCAAGTCCTTGTACGGCCTCAAGTAGTCTCCACGGTGTTGGAACCAGGAGATCACTGGCACTTTGACTCGCGCAGGATACGTACAGAGCGAGGTAGACCCCTCGCTCTTCATCCTACCGACACCTGAGGGGTTCACCGCCATCGTGGTCTATGTTGATGACCTCCTGATTGCGTCTCCGTCCCTGGGAGGCCGTGAAGGAGGCCAAGGCTGTCCTGCAGACTGCCTACAGGATGAAGGACCTCGGTCCTGCATCGGTGTTTCTTGGTATGGAGATCGTGCGAGATCGTAGACATCGGATATTGTTGCTGCATCAGGCCCGATATGCACAAGTCGTGGGGGAGCGCTTTAGCGACCTCCTTGGTGCAGTGTCATTCGCTTCTAGACCTCTTACACATGATGGGCAGGATGCCCTGAAGGTGGATGATCCTACACAGTTGGGGGAGACAGTGGACGTAACCTTGTAACTCCGTCTCACCGGATCTCTGATGTACCTGGCCACCACCACGCGTCCTGACATCGCGTTCGCCGTCAACCTCCTCGTTCAGTTCTCGCAGGCTCCACGTGCAAGAGCCCTTCACGCGGCTGTGCGAGTGGTACGGTACGTGGTCTCCACGCCATACCTCGGACTCTGCTTTCGTTGGCAGTGTTCGGTGGTCCTTGACGGCTAAACTGAAAGTGACTGGGCTTGGAGCCCTGATGGGCGCAGTCATACTGGCTACGTGTTTCTGCTCGGTGGTATCGCTTTGTCTTTGCGAAGCGGGAAGCAGGACTGCATTGCACGTAGCTCGTCAGAGGCAGAGTATGTTGCTTTGGACGCAGGGGCTGCTGAGGTAGTATGGCTGCAACACTTGTTTCTTGAGCTTGGGCAGTCACTACCCCCCATTGTGCTGCGTTGCGACAACCACAGTGCTCTCGCCATTGCGGAGAACTCTGGTGTTATTCATGCTCGCACAAAGTACATTGCGGTTGAGCATCACTTCGTTCGTGATCTGGTGGAGCGACGCGTGATCTCCATCATGTGGGTTGGTACTGACATGTAGCGTACTGATTTCTTGACGAAGGCACTTGCTCGCAGAAAGTTCCTGGTGGCCATTCGTTCTGTTGGGCTTCGCCCCGTGCGTGAGAGTGGTTGAGTGTGGGATGTACGTCTGCGTCTCATTTGTTAGTGTCACTCACTATTGTGTTCGTACCAGTGCTGCACGCATATGGACATGCGTACCATCGGGATATGGGGGAGTGTTGTGCTTTGTGCCGTTCCTGTGTAGATTACCGTGACCACTCGGCCGTGTCCATACTCGTGCAGATCCCTGAGGCGGGCGGCCCTTGTGGCACCGGCGCGACGATAGGCGGCGGACTACCAGCTTGGAGCTGGCCGGCCACTGTACCACAGCCCCACATGCCACCGGGACTCTCTGTTGTTTCTTCTAGATCTTGTAGGCGTCTTTCGGCGGACTGGCCATGAGGCCTATTTACATGTTTTTGCATTGTATGTTCACTGTCTGTCGATGGATGCATGCATGTGACTAGTCGTAGCGTCCGTCTTTTGTTTTTGCACGTCTAGGTTCAGACGGCGTAGCATTCTGACATGTGTGCGCAGAGTTACGGCCAAAATAGTGGTTTTGGGCCAATTTTAGGACAGCTCTTGGACTGCCGTGTGCGGCACCCGCTGTGCGCCGCGGCAGGTATTTATGCCTTGGACCTGTCATTTGTTAAATCTCTCTGCATATGCTATATTGAAGCATTCTGACACTTTGCCTTGTGTCTCCTAGCCAAACCCTTGCCGTAGTGTGTACGACCTGTGATTGTCGTCACCGTCTGATCAGGCACTAACGCCTAGTCAACGCCTGCACTGCTAGGAAGCTTCCACGCATTTTCTCAAATAGAGCTGACATATCCATGACGAGAAACTCCCAAGTAGCCCATATCTTTCACAAACCATCGTCAAAGCGCCCCTAGTTTCAGAACAATTCATAATTAGCCCACAAATTTTGATTTCATGTTAAACTATGTTCCATTTTTTCATTTCATTCTTGTGTAGCCCCATGTTTTCAACTTCATTTTCACTATGCCCCCATCGTCACTCGAAACCCACAATTTTCGGGCCGCCATGACAATGGAATTCATCGACGATAATGTGTGAAGTACTTCGGTTGTATCCTCCCCTTCAATGGTTATACTCTATTGTGTTGCAAGGTGATTCACTAACCGATGATAGCGTAGTTGATGAAACAGTACCTTCATGTGAGGCTTCACGTCGACTTACAATTGCGTTATGTCAGGTTCGACACAGTCAAGTTTGAGGGGTATGATATGTTCGGTGTCGTTTGTTCGTAATTGTTGCGCATGACGTGGCACAATAATGTATGGATAAAGGCCAAGGGTTGGTCTGTCGCTATAATCATCGTCGTTGTCATGTTCTTGTCAAATGAGGTTGTGACGAACACGACAGTGACCAACGTACATTACTCGGTACTACTTGTTCACCAGTTGGGGTTGTACGCCACACAACATGACCGCACGCTAGCATCATATAGCGTGCACATAAATTTTATGGAATGAGTGAGATGCCACTGTTTTTTTTCATGCCACGGATGCTTCAAATGACCAATGAAAAAAACTCAACTTTGCGCTGGCGATTTATGGTCATTGTGATAGCTATCGACCTGACCTTACAATGTAGGACGTCGGCGCATCACGCGTGGTATGCGAGCGTTGCTTGGTTTTGTAGCCATGTTGGTTGATTTGCGATACCCTCAAACTTCACTGTCGATCTTGGAACAACAACCTCTTTCTACGACTACTTCAGCGAATGTGATTGCCAAGGGAGTACACTAGATTGTACAATTGGGGTTTCGGTTTGCGTCTCAAACTTGCGCAACGCAAACCATGACGTACATGTATGTTGCGCCATGCGACAGGTCGGGTCGTGAGGTACAAAGCGGCCTAGGTTGACATCCTTCCACGCCTACACCATCCGTATGTACATCATGATAGCCAACGGACATACCCTCGCTTATGCTAACGGACATCTTATGAACAGGCTGGTGTGGGACCCATCCACTCCACTCATGGACCCCATAGCAGCGCAATGTGCTTGGTCCGTCATAAAGGAGGAATAGGACCCGTGGACAACCCAGAACCCCATGTTGTCATGGTTGTCTGGTCCTGTATATCTCGCAACCATGTGTTGGGTGTTAGGCCGTAGAATGTCGACTCCTCCTCTACCGTTCAGTCCGGGTGTCTGGGAGTCGTGGTCAACAATTGAGCCGCCTAGTCCCTAACAATGTCGTGTAGGGGTAACATGTAAATGAATGTGACAAATTCATTTGCAAACTACCCTCACAGCGTGGAAAATCATCTACAGTGTACCCCCACATTCTCTAATGTCATGAACAATGACAATTTCACCACCAATTGTACATCCACTTTGCCCTACCATAGTGTGACAATCCCATCACCAAACCTGCAAATAAAGTGTTGATGACTTGTAAACAAGCATTGAAGTAAAACTGTACTCTTCTTTAACGAATGCAAATTCATTTCTTCATGGAATGCATGATGGTTTTTGGACTGCACCAGTGACATGCGTTGTAGCGGGAGGGCCGGTTTGGCCCTCCCTCCTCGCTGAAGCGAGGGGTGGTTGCCCACCACCCCTCGCGTCAGCAAGAGCTGGCCGGTGGCCAGCACTTTGCTGGCCGCCGGCCAGCTTGCTGCCGGCCGGCTAGACAGCCGGCGGCCGGCCAAGCGACCGGCCGGCCACCGGCCGGCCAGCCGCCAGCCGCCGATCGCAGCCTCAGCCCGATCGGCGGCTGAGAGGCCACGAGGGCGAGGCCTCGTGGCCTCGTGCCCTCGCCCCCCCTAGCCCTCCTTGCAAAACAAGCAAACAAGGATGAGGGATAGGGGGAGCGAGGGTGAGGTCGAGAGAGCTGGCACGAAATCGCCAGTGTGCCTCGCACGTGACGATTTCGCGCCATAATGGCAAAACATAAATCAAAGTTCGTTCGCGACGAACTTTGACATAAAAGAAACAAAACAACTTGTGCAAACACACGAGTTCAAGGTGAAAACCCCCGGTTTGGGTCCCAAAACCAGGGGTTTGGATAGAAACGGAATGGGCCTCCGGAGACTCGAAATATTCGAGTCTCCCTTCTCTGGGTCGTTGATGACGATTGCCCCTCATTCTTGCAAAGGGGGTAAACCCCTGACGCGGAATGAGAACGCCATTCTGCGAACTCCAACGATGACTTTAGAGCAGGAGCTGGAGACTCAGTCCGTTGTAGTGATTATCAGAGCCAGATGACCCTCACGACCAAGAGTTCGACGTAAACGGCGGCTACGACATAGATAAAACGCAGCCGGCAGATGCCAACAGTAGCAGAAATGCCAGAAGGGACTACGGCATCTACACTTCACAGATTGAAGCACCGTAAAGTGCAAGAGAGAGCTTGGAAAGAGCTCTACTTGGTGGAGACTCTTCCTTCTAGCCTCTCCTCACTTCCAGAGGGCTAGGAAGATTTTTGTGAGGCGGGGTGGGGAGTTCCCACCCTCAAAAACCACAAAATCCTCCCCATTTTCAAGGCTCCTTCAAAACTCCCTCATCCAAAAAATGGGACAGTACCCCTTCCCAAGCATAGGGACTCTCACGGTCTGAGAGCACCCAAAAAAGGAGGGTGACACCTTGAAGATTTTTGGCGGCTCGCCAACGCCGCCGGCTGAAGGGAAGACGCCGCCCAAGAACATGAGAGGCGCCAAGGAGCATGAAGAGAAGACCAAGGAAGACAAGAAGACAAGAGGAAGACAAGAAGTAGAAGAAAGAGTGAAAGAATTTTCAGGAATTTTTAGAATTCCTCTTTGCACTCCTTGCTCTTGTTTTGTGAACGACACTCACATCCCTTGTCATTTCCTTGTCTTATGATTTTCTGTTTACCTAGGTATTATTCCTTTCCAATCACCGTAAGTCACGGCTCAGGAAAACTAGTTTCAAAACCCACGACCTTGTGCCAATGTGGAGGCCTAGGAACATAGAACATTAATTTACAATTGCCTGACCGATCGTGAGTGCAAGGGGTTTGTGGAAGGCGATTCCTCCTTAACGTTGTGCGGTGATTTTAACAACGGTCTTCACGTGCTAGTTGCACGGGCGACGAGATGGCAAGTGCCGGACCGTCCAAGACCAACAAGGGCAAGGTGGTGACGGCCTCACCACGAGCTCTTGGCGGACTCCAAATTTTGGGAGCCGCCGTCGCGAGCACGGTTGCCAACCCAAAGGCAACCGTACCGCCAAGGGCAACCGTACCGCCGAAGGCAACCAACGCCAACCTCGGCGATACCGAGAAGCGTACAGAGGCCAAAAAGGTGCTAGACGAGCACGTCGACATGCACGTGGGCGACCCCCACGCGACGGACGATGTGATGGAGGAGGATCTCCTGGGGGGAGATCACGACGAAGAGCACGACGTTGACGCTAGCGAAGGCGACGAGGATCGCGACCATCGCCATCGTCGTGCGACGAACTCAAGCCGATTGCTCGAGAAGGGCAAGATGCCCGCCGCATCGCCTGAAGCTGCCGACGGCAGCAAGACTGCCGAGAGCAGCAAGGGCGCTGAAAGCAGCCACACGGGAAGTTACCGCGAGAACGAGTCGTACGACGTTGCCGCGAAGGCAATTCGCGATGACCGTCGTAGGCTCGCGGCCTCTGCTGCCGAGGCCCCAGGCCAACTCAAGATCACCACCGATGGTGGAGATATGGCACCACTCATAGGAATGGGGGCGGACCCTCCTTCCTACGATGCAGCCGCAATGGGGCAAGGCAGCGCCCACTCAAGCGTCATCGCCGATGAAAGTCTCCTCCGAAAGGTGGGACTCCTTGGAGGCATGCACGCAAACCGTGCCCTCTTGTAGTGGGTAAGGGTGCATGGACAACGCGAGGCCCTGGAGGCTATTGCCAATGCTCTAACGAGATCAGAGCTCAAGTTTGCATTCGCTAACCTGCTAGCCCACGTCGGGCAGAGCATCATTGACCTTGACCGTGATCGCTTGCAGCAGCGCATGGCCGTCCATGAGGCAAGCCGCCGATGCAACGACCTCGAGAAGGCGTTGCAGAGCGTGACCCAGGTGCGAATGCAGCAGCAAGCACAGCGTGCCACAGCTGTGGATGCCACTGCCGGTGGCAGCGACGACTTGCCTACCTCGACGACTTCGGGGTCGGTCATGAACACGTCCTTCCTCCACTGTGTGCAGATCTTCTGGAAGGGCTTGGAGCTGACCGACTAGCTGAATCACATGGAACACATTCTACGGGTCCACAAGGCCCCACTCAGCCAGTGGGATGACCTTACCATGACGCGGCTTGAAAACAAACTCTTCAAGTATGTGGTCACGGAGTGGACTGCGTAGCAGCCGCACCTCGAGTGGCAGCCCATGCCGTGGGAGGCCTTCTGCGTGATCATGCGCAAGAAGTGCATCCAACATGAGGAGGCGCAGCGCGCTTTCCACATGCTAAGTGCTGCAAGGTTGTGAAAGATGAGTCATGCTGAGATACTGAGATGTGCCAGGGCCGCCGCCTTTTATACTTGCGGCCCTGGCAAGTTGACTGCCTTCCCTGCTTGAAGAAGCTTCCTCAGATGCGCAGTTAAGTTTCAACGTAACCGTGGTTCTTGAATCCTGAAGCTCCTCACGGATCTGTGAGAGCCGTAGATCTCCATAGCCGTAATACTTGCGTTCTAGCTTGCCACACAGCCTGTCCAAGTGGCAAGCAGAGAAGCACGGTGAGTCGTGGCCACGGGCTGCTTGTACAGGCGGTCCCCACCAGGAGCTCTCACACGGCCTCATGCCATAACCCCAGTCAGGTGTGACTCTACCTGGTCCCTGCCGTCCAGGATGCATGCGTAAGAGCTTGCACATGCGATACACACACTAGAGGCATGCGCAGTAGCCTACGCATGCCGCACACTATTTTACAATCCAAGCCCTTTAGGCCTGGTTTCCAGTATTGGACTGGCCTGTACAAAAAAAAAAATGTCCATGGCTCTGCTCCCGGAAGCCACCGAGAAAATTCTCACTCCGCGTATCTTTATCCGAATACAAAACCGACAGTGCCATATCGGAGCATGAAACCAGCGCAATCATCACACCAACTAACACTTGGAACATCATGTAGTCATACGATGTTGTTTAAAAACAACCCTGCTATTCCCTTAACGGTGACGATGGTCATCATTGGAATAAAGTGAGACATTTTGGAAAACCTCTTGACAACAACGAATATTGCATCATATCCCTCGGGTGTGACTGGTAATCCCGTGACAAATTCCTTGGAGATGTCGGTCCATGGTTCCATCACAAAGGGGAACAACCTTAGAAGTCCCGGTGACCATGTGTGACGGGATGTTTACCGCTGAAAAATGTCGATGGTTTTGCAGAAGTTGGCCATGTTGAATTGCATCTTGTCCCACCAGTAGTATGTCGCGAGCTTCTTCAACGTCTTCTCTTCTCTAAAATGTCCAGCTAGACCGGTTTCATGGCACTCTTCAAGCAGCGATCAGCCACCTGGCATCACTCCTCCAATGCATGCATGATACAAAGATACTCAATCCAAATTGACCATGAGCGTGTGTGGATGCATGCATCCTTGTGCAACGCGTGTCCCATGTAAAGCTAGAAGGGTATGAAGCATGTTTGATTTCACCACTATATGCAAGATCTTCATAAATCTGGTATTGGTGCTGTAACCGCCACTTGAGCACTTGGCTGTTCAGCCAACGATGTGGGCTCCATGGTGTGTAGATAAGTGTTGCATCCAAGAGCATTAACAAAAAATAACAACCTACATCCTTAGTGTGTGGTTTGGTGTGTGTGTGTGTGTGTGTGTGTGTGTGTGTGTGTGTGTGTGTGTGTGTGTATGTGTGTGTGTGTGTGTGTGTGTGTGTGTGCGTGTGTGTGTGTGTGTGTGTGTGTGTGTGTTTGTGTGTGTGTGTGTGTGTGTGCGTGTGTGTGTGTGTGTGTGTGTGTGTGTGTGTATGTGTGTGTGTGTATGTGTTTATGTGTGTGTGTGTATGTGTATGTGTGTGTGTGTGTGTGTGCGTGCGCATGTGCATGTGTGTGTGCATGCTTTTGTGTGTGTGTGTGTGTGTGTGTTTGTGTGCGTGTGTGTGTGTGTGTGTATGTGTGTGTGTGTGTGTGTGCGTGTGTGCTTGCGTGCGTGCGTGCGTACGTACGTGCGTATGTGGATGCCTACTTGCATGCGTGCATGTGTTTGTGCGTACGTGTATGCATGCGTGCATGTGTGCATGCATGCGTGCGTGTGTGCATGCGTGCGTACATGCGTGCGTGCGTACGTGCGTGTGTAAGGCTGTTGAATTGAGATTGATATAAAGAAAATCTCCATCTCAAAGTTTTTTCCCAATTGGGTAGGAGATGTCTTATCCCGGATACGGAGGACGAGAAAATCTTATCCTCTTACTGAATTTCATTTTCCTGGTCTTGGGTCCCCTCTCAATCTCATTGTAATCCAAGGAAATGTCGAATTGTCCGCTATCAAAGTTAGCTGTCATGATTGATGTCACTCCAAAAATTCTTCGTGGCGTTTCATCGTGACTGCGAGCAATGTTTCAACTTAAGTGTACATTTGTTTCTAATCAAACTCTCCAGTTTAGCATTCAATCCCTACATTGTAAGGAATACATGTTACTCTTTTGCCATTTTGCCCAACGACTCAAGACCTGGACCACTGTACACAAAGAATCTACAGACTAGCAGGAGGTGTTCAGTATGTACAATGAGCTTGTTGGACATAAAAAACAAGTTTGAATAGTCTTTCTTCTATTGTTGGCGATGTCAAGAATGTTCATGAAGTGAACTAGGAAAATTTTTCACAAGTTCATTCATTTGTCCACGAAAAAAAATTGCTTTATTCTAGCGTTGATTGTTCTTGTTGACCCTCGACAACCGCTCCTTACCAATGGATCTGCTCTTGTTTTGCTGTTGTCACATGCATTGATTACACGATTGGTTCTAAATCGCTTGGCACTCGTGGCTAGGGTCGCATAACAAAAACAAGACACTGCTTGTAATAGACAGGGTCCGTTTTGCGACGAACTGCTGAGCCAAAATGTAGGCCTTCAGAATAGTCGTCTCAGGAGGAGGAGCATATGGTCGCCTCAGCCATTTTGGCAGAGACGAACCATGCCACAAATGGACGTAGTCATCATAGGGCATATTTATAAACATGCAACATAATCCTACTTCTTCCACGTGGCATTGCCACACTAAAAGCAGGACCCTAGCATTTTTCTACGTGTGGAGGAGGAGTGACGCGATGGATTTTCCATCACGACACCCCTTTCGAGTCGAATCTGACCAAGGATTGTTTTCCAGGCTAGATTCAAACCAAACTGTAGCCCATTATGTTTTTTTGGGATTTTGGCTCCTCAAAACTTGCGCCTCGAGTACCCAAAGTACCCGATACATACGTAACAATTATTTATAACCATACAAATGGTCGGTACGCTACACTGATTCAGTACTAGAATCTCGTCACGATCCTGCAAGACACACGACAAATCGATATTGTCTCGTGGAGTGCGGTATGAGAGAACAAGACGAGAAAACATCAATACAGTCGAGATCGAGAATGGTCTCGTTCTTTATTTCATAGCACTGCGTGTGTGCGTGCATGCATGCCTGCGTGTGTACATGTGTGTGTGTGTGTGTGTGTGTGTGTGTGTGTGTGTGTGTGTGC
>SZWC01021163.1:13615-44907 GCA_023375785.1 Penium margaritaceum | reverse complement strand
GTGGATCCAGCCCTCTTTCTCGGGCCTCCCACCAAACCGCTTGTTGCCATTCTTGTGTACGTGGATGACCTTCTCATTGCCTCTCCCGATGCTGCATCTGTGGCTTCCGCCAAGTCTCTGCTGCAAGCGGCATATAAGATGAAAGACCTTGGTCCAGCCCGTGTCTTTCTAGGGATGGAGTTGGAGCGTGATCGCACACGTCGCACCTTACATGTGCATCAGGCTGCGTATGTACGTAGCCTGGGGGAGCGCTTTTCACCTCTCCTTACCTCCATTCCCACAGCGTCCACTCCCATGACGCCTGCCGGGCAGTCCCTCCTGAAGTCACTTGATCTCACCAAGCTGGGGGAGGCAGTGGATGTGACTGATTATCTCCGAGTCATTGGCTCCCTGATGTACCTCGCCACAACCACGCGTGCAGATGTTGCCTTTGCCGTGAACTTTCTTTCACAGTTCTCCCAGTTCCCTCGAGAACGTCACCTCGAGGCAGCTTTGCGAGTGGTACGCTACGCTCTCTCTACCCCTCGTGTTGGACTGCTCTTCCGTGCACAGCCCTCTATTGTGCTGGATGGCTTCACGGACAGTGATTGGGCGCATGATGCTCATGCTCGTAGTCGCACAGGATACATCTTCCTGGTTGGTTGCACTGCAGTCTCTTGGAAAAGTGGCAAGCAGGGGTGTGTGGCACGCACCACTGCTGAGGTTGAGTATGTCGCTCTAGGGGCAGGCACTTGTGAAGCTGTCTGGCTATGTCGTCCACTACAACAGTTACGCGTTCCCATCCGCTGCATCACTCTACGTTGTGATAACCAAAGCACGAAAGCCATCGCTGAAAACAGTGGCATGCATCATTCACGCACCAAACACATTAATGTGGAGCATCATTTCGTTCGTGAGTGCATTGCTGCTGGTGTTGTCCAGATCACTTGGGTGGATACACGGTCACAGAGAGCTGATTTCCTCACCAAGGCCCTCAGTCGCAATGTCTTCAAAAGTGCTGTTCACTCAGTGGGTCTCATCAGTCAGCATGCTCCAGACTGAGTTCTCTTATTCTCACTTTGGGGATGGAGGTAAGGAGAGGTGCAAAGCGCTCCCCCAGGCTGCGTACATACGCAGCCTGATGCACATGCACGGTGCGACGTGTGCGGTCACGCTCCAGCTCCATCCCTAAAAAGACACGAGCTGGACCAAGGTCTTTCATCTTATATGCCGCTTGCAGCAGAGACTTGGCGGAAGTCACAGATGCAGCATCGGGAGAGGCAATGAGAAGGTCATCCACGTACACAAGAATGGCAACAAGCGGTTTGGTGGGAGGCCCGAGAAAGAGGGTTGGATCGACTGTACTCTGCTTGTACCCCCCTTTTTCAAGGGTGGCTGTGATTTCTTGGTTCCGGCACCGTGGAGACTGTTTGAGGCCATAGAGGGCCTTGTGTAGATGCCAAACTCGGTTTGTGCCATCAGAGAAGCCTGGTGGCTGGACCATGTAGATCTCTTCATCCAATTTGCCATGAAGAAAGGCGTTGTTGACATCCATTTGCTCAAGTTCCCAGTCATGCTGTGCAACTAGGCTGAGCAGAGCTCTGGTTGTGGTGTAACGGCCGACTGGGGCACAGGTTTCATCAGAGTCAACCCCAGGGATTTGAGAGAATCCCTTGGCTGTGAGGTGAGCCTTGTATCGTTCAACTGTGTTATCTGGGTTTAGCTTGCGGTGGTACACCCATTTGGCAGCAACTGCCTTGCGGTCGGGTGGGAGATCAACAAGCTCATACACACCATGATCAGACAGCGCATCAAGTTCGGCCTTCATGGCCTGCTCCCATAGGAGGGAGTCAGAGGTGATACGGGTAGCCTGAACATTCTGTGGCTCAATGGAGAGGGGTGAGAGGCCAGCGGCCGCAAAGCATGATGCAACGTACCCGGCTACAGACGAGGTCACCTTAGAGTGGAATTCTTGCGCGACAAGAGAGTAACCAAGTGCGGTGCTGGGGTGGACAATAGAAGTGGTTGCAGCCAAGCCAGAGGTAGTGAGACCAAGAGCACGGAGGCCGGGGTCACCAGAGACGACAGGGTAAGACTGAGATGGGAGTGCTCGGAGACGGCCACCGCGTGTGTAGGGTAAGACTAGGGGAATGGGTGGAGTGCGCGCAGGAGAGGAGGGCGCAACGGAGCAAGGTGAACCAGATGGAGAGGACGAGGGAAGAGAGGGTGTCAAGGTGACAGGGGGCTCCGAGGTGGCGCCAAGAGTGGGAGAGGATGAGGAGACTGCAATGGAGCCAACAGGGGAGCTGGAGGGAATCGTCGAGGCCAAGGGAGCCATGGAGGGTGAGTCCGGTGAGAGTGACGCAGACAATGGAGGGATGTGGTCAGCAGGTGAGGAGACAGGGGAAGCCGAGGGACGTACTGAGGGAGGAACAGTAGGCCCAGAGGGCAGAGGACCACCACCTCCACCCCGACGAGACGGAGCGAGGGAACCACCGAATCGGGGAGCGTCACGCTCAAACAGATGTTAAAAAAACAGAGCGTCACGGGATTCAAGGACACGGCAGCGGGAAGGATCCCAGAAGTGCCATGCCTTTGAAAAAGGGGAGACGCCAAGAAAGATGCAAAGGCGACCACGGGGGGACAGCTTACCATCACGTTGGTCGGATGTTACCCAGACAGAGGCAAGACAGCCCCAGACGCGGGCAAGACGAAGATCAGCACGTAGACCAGTCCATCGTTCAAAGGGGGTGACAGTGTGGGGAAGGGGCCCATGTGGGATCCGGTTCCAAACCCACGTCATGTAAGACATGGCTTCAAAAGCGAAGAGAGGAGACTGACCAGAGGAGGAGAGCAGGGAACGAACGCCATCAGCAAGAGTGCAATTCCAGCGCTTAGACACTCCATTCTGTTGGGGTGTGTAGGGAGCGGTGGATTCAAGCCGAACACCACGAGACTCAAGAAAGCGAGACGTAGGACCATAGAACTCACCGCCACGGTCACTGCGGAAAACACGCAGGGACCGCTAACATGCGCGTTCGGCCTGAGGGAGCCAGGACTCAATGACATCAGTAACACCACTTTTGTGCCGCAGAGCAAAGACCCAGCGGTAACGGGAGAAGTCGTCAGTGAGACATAGCACGTACCGACCAATGCCGCCCAGGAAGTCCTGGGGTAAGGGGCCCATGACGTCGGCATGCACCAAGTCAAGTGGATGCGAGGTGGTGGACTCAGAAGTGGAAAAAGGAGATCGGTGCATTTTGCCAGCAGCGCAATGAAGACAGGTGGACGTGCAAGGAGGGGAAAATGTGGCAGGGTCAAGACCATGTGCAGGCTGGAGGCGGAGGAGGCGCTGGATCGCAGTAGTGTGAATGTGACAGAGGCGACAATGCAGGAGATCAGCGTGGTCAGAAGACAGAGAGGGAGCAACGTGCACCAAGGCAGAGGCAGCGGAAGGTGATGGCAACATGAGAGGAACGCAGAACAGGCGATCGCAGCGAATACCACGAAGAACAACAGGACCAGAGGAACGAAGGGAGATGGAGGCAAGGCCGCGGCTGGATGAGAAATCCATGCCCTGATCATCAAGGGTGGTCACAAAGAGAAGGCTGACCTCAAGGTCAGGAACGTACAGGACGTCCGGGAGGTACACAGTGCCCCCGGGACCAACAAAACGGACGACACCAACACCTTGGACAGGTAGGAGCTGGCCGGAGCCAGTTCGGACAGGGAGTACAGACTGGACGGGCCCGAGGGAGACGAAGGAGGAACGACAGGAGGTCATATGATGGGTGGCCACGGAATCAATGATACAGAGGCCAGGTGATGCACGAGTGGAGGGTAGAACCAGGCAGACAGCAAAAGTGCCACGGAGAGAGGAAGAGGATGGATGACCAAGACGCGAAGGGTACGTGTGAGATTGCCATTCCTCAATCCAAGCACGATCATCAGGCAAGTCCCCTTGCACACCACCAGAGGCAGAGCCACGAAGAGTAACATCAGCCTCACATGACAACACAAGGGGTTGGCCACTCACACTCTCACCTCCCTGAGTGCGTAGGTGAAGGAGCTCGGCCAGCCGACGCTCAAGGGTGCGCTCCTCGTCCCGGCGGTCAGAGGAACGTTCGGAGGAGCGATCAGAGGAGCGGTCAGAGTAATGGCCGTCATCACGATTCCAATGAGGGACAGGGTAGTGAGAAGATGGAGGCCCGTAGTAGGGCCCAGACGGTGGTGGCACCCATTCCCAAGGGCTGGAAGCAGCCGGTGTTTGTTGAAGAGGGGCGAGTGCAGTGGTGAGAGCCGAGGCAGATGAGGACGATGAGGACGATGAGACTGTCACTGCGGCGGCAGCAGAAGCAGTTGTAGCACCGGTACGTGCCCAGTGGGCACGCATGGATGAGGCAAGACGTATATCGTCACGGGGTGCGGGACATTTGGGCGCTGAGTGCCCAGTAGCACCACAGTTCCAGCAAGTGACCTCAGCAACANGCAGATGAGGATGATGAGGACGATGAGGACGATGAGACTGTCACTGCGGCGGCAGCAGAAGCAGTTGTAGCACCGGTACGTGCCCAGTGGGCACGCATGGATGAGGCAAGACGTATATCGTCACGGGGTGCGGGACATTTGGGCGCTGAGTGCCTAGTAGCACCACAGTTCCAGCAAGTGACCTCAGCAACAGACGACCCGGAGTTCTTGCCACCACGTCCACCCCCACTCCCTCTACCCCCACGACCACCGCCACAGCTGGAGCCAACGCCACTGCTCCTGTGACGAGAGGAACCCTGGGTGGAATGCACAGAATCCTGAGAGGAGGGGGTGGCAGAGGAGGCTGCAGCAGTGGAAGAGGGTGAGGATGTAGTGACTGCTGCGATGGCGGCGCAATGCATGCGTTTGTTTTGGAGGGAGTTCCACCAGACAGTGAGACGTGCAGCAGTGAAGTCAAACAAAGGGCCAATGCCCGGTGGGGAATCAGCAGGAACAGGTGCAGCGGCAAGGCGCTCGAGTTCTGCCTGAGAGACATTAAGATAGAGATCAGACAGCTCAGGGATGAGACCAACGACAATAGAGAGGCAGGCAGAGAGAGGACCTGGGGCGGCTTTGCCAAGGTCCCTCAGAAGACGCAGACTGCGTGCCCAATACTCGTCTGCAGTTTCGTCTGCACGCATCTGCAAGGTGTTGAACTGCACGGTGAGAGCACTCTGAGCAGCATGTCCAGTGACAGTTTTCCTGCGGGGAATGAGTGCATAAGCACCCACAGGGTCTGCAGTGGCACCGCGGGTAGGGTCAGCATTGTATGTACCAATGTCATCTAGGAGGTTCTCGGGACCGGCAGTGATGAGTGCTCGCACACCACGGGCAGCTTCCGCTGGCTGGGGCACAAATGGTGGTTTAGCGGGGAAGTAATACTCCCACAACAGTTCACCCTGAGCCCATGCACTGAAGCGTGTCTCCCAGGAAGTGAAGGTGAGGTTTGAGGTGAAGTGAGGTGGCGGTGTCTCAAAGTCCTTTTGACGTGCTGGTGGGAGAGCACTAGCAGAGGCTGTGCCCGTGGAAGGAGAGGAAGAGGAGGCATTGGTTGCACCACTACTCGGGGGTGCTGATGAGCTAGTGGACACTAACTTGTCGGCAGGGAGGGCTGCAGCAAAGGCTGGGATGGAGCGGAGATTTTTAAAAACTAATGCAGCTACTGATGCGGCTAGCTCTTGCTGTGCATCACGTTCACGCTCAAGTTCATCTTGCGCCTTTCGGCACTCAGCTTGAGCCTCACTAAGTGCGGCCTGAAGAGCCTCTAGCTTTTCTTCTGGTCCAGGCATGATGAGAGCATAAAGGAAAATAGGACTTGGATGAGGAAGGAGAGAAGGTGATAGGAAGAGGTCAGGGTGAGGGATGGTCTCACCGATCTAGTGTCGTGGCAGAAGGGTGAAGAGAGGAGCAACCACAGCTGCTGCTGAGGAGAAGAGTACTGCCACCCACCCTACAACCGCCACCGTTAGGCACAGAAGGCCGGTGACTGTGGCTCCAGCCACTACTGCAGATGCAGATGCCACAAGGATCCCTGTGGTGACGTGTTGTGTCAGCTCACGTGGAGCACCTGTGGGAGTCAGGATAGTTGATGCGGTGGAGGAGCGGATGGAGCTGACGGCAGCTGCAGTAGCGTCAGCTGCAGATGAGGCTGCGGTTGCTACAGAGGCTGTTGCTGCCGTGACCTGAGTGGCGATGTTTTCTGCAGCTGCTGCCAGCAGCGTAAGCGAGGCTGCTGCGTGAGCGTATGCGTCTGCTGCTCGCCCTACTGCAGTCTGAGTGGGCGCCCTGCAAGCACGGGCAGTTGCAGCAAAGGTTGCTTCTGCCCACGCTGCTGCGTCAAGCACTGCCCCTGAAAGGCCGATGGAGTCCGTGTACAGAGGAAGCACAAGGACAACGCCCGGCACCTCTGGGGTTGGGGTTGGTCCAGCAGATGGGGCGGCAGCAGGAGACGGGCCGGCAGTGGTGTTAGACGTGGACGAGGATGTGGATGGTTGAGTGCCGGCTGCTGGTTGCATGGTTGTAGGGCGAGAGGGAGATGGCGGTAGATCGTCCATCGTGTACACTTGATGGTTGATCTCCTCCTCACGTGCAGCTGCTTCCCTCTGTAGATCCCCTTGCCAGTAGTTGGAGTCGAGCATGCAAAACCAGAGGGGTGTATCGTTGTCTGGGGGAGTAGGAGGGTTGTAGTATATTGGAGCCTCCCACCCGTAGTCGGCGTTGCGCGCGGTAGTCCGATCAGAATCGAGCTCCTCGTCAGGGGGTCCGTTAAGAGGTTGAGAATTCAAGGTGGCTGCTGCAGTTACAGAAGCAGCTGAACTGCTGCGAAGAACGCAGAGATCGATATCCATACTTCACGAACACCTCAAGCAGCAGTAGGCTACGGGAGGCAAGAGAATGCTGTGCGAGAGAGAAGCACAACGCAAGAAAAGAGAGCTGTGTAGAAGGAGGGGGCGGACGATGCACACAAGCGCCACGGGTGACTTTGACGGCAGCCAAGAGAGGCTGCGAAGACACGTGAGACAGCCGGGTGGGGTGCAGCTGCCAAGAGAGATGGCAGTCCACGGCAAGGCGAGAAACGCAGTGGACGCCCTCAAGACAACGAAAGACCATGAGCAACAATCAAGAACAGCTGCGAAGAGAACGCGTCAACTGGGCGACAGCTCACAGAGCTTGGAGAGTGACGGTAGATCCACCCAGGCACCGCGGACGGCCGGAGATTCGGCCACGAGTCACAGAGCAGAGTGGTGATGGAGCCGGGCCAAGTGTGAGGACCGAAGAGAAGGACCTATGGCTTGCAGCTGTGAGAACCCATGAGAGTGTGAGTGAGCGTGAGGGCACTCGCACGATCCTGAGAGACGAGGACGCGGTTGCAGCTGAGACTGCCGTTGCGTTGCGGATAGGTAGGAAGTGGAGGGTGTGAGCAGCTACGAGAGTAGCTGCGGTGATGCGTGGACCACGGACAATGTGGACCTCGGTAACTCCACGACCCAGGACCGCTGAGCAGTGAGAAGCGTGTCTCACGGCTCTGATACCAGTAGTTACTAGGAAGTTACATGCTAGCACGTGTGTATTGCTGTGAGTGGATGCATCCAGGCACATGGGGCAAAAGACGCCATGGATACGGTAACTTCCTTGCAGAAACTTGCAGTTACACCGAGACAGTTAGTGAGGGGGGAGGGAGAGAGGCAAGTACCGGTGAGCAGTCACCCACTCCGAGCATCGAGCTCAGGTGGGTGGATGCCGCCACCCGGGGGTCGAGCCCGACCTCTCGGAATAACCGAGGGCGGCTACTCACCAATGCACGGTCAAGACCGACATGGTGGCCCCCTGAGGATCAGCACCCGGGAAATATGCAACTCCCCCAACACATGCAAGGCAAGATAAAATGATGCAGGGCACGGCAGTGAGAGTGTACGGTCCTAGCATCTACCGCATCACACTCAGAGTTATAGAGAATTGTGAAGAATCATGCAATGGTAGCATGAGTGCCAGAGAGCACCCCTGGGTCCAGCAGCAGCTTGAGGACGTTGACGGCTCCAGCCAAGATGGCTGCGTCAGACACCTCCCCAGGTAGTACCATTGCTAATCAATCTGTACACGGGTGTGTGGAGAATGTGTGAGACAAGTGGGCATAGAGTTATGAGTGGCCAACGAACTTCAACACTGGAGCATTGTCCGACGATGATCCACACATCTGAAGCTGCAAGGCACCCCCCCCCCTTTTTAAACAGCCATTAGGGATTTCTTGGTGGATTGGTCTTGGAACCCATTAGCATGTTGTTGCAATCTATATCCACCAGTCAATGTTGGATGGATGTCTTGTTGGTTTCTGTGTCACAGACACATAGAGACCTCTGGCCTCGTTACACATCCCACACCGCACTGATGCGGGTGACGGAGGAAGAAGAGATTCTGCTGGCAGCGCGTTGGCCATCGTCCAGACATGGGTGTGGGCCGTTTGGACATCAACACGACTTGTTTCCTTTCTGACTGTTCGCATTGACTTTTGCTAACTTGGTGCTAGAGTTGGGCACACCCGGGTTTATACACGTTGTTGGTATGCCGCTGTGTGGGTGGTAAAGTCAAAGGGGGAGGGGGGCGCCGGTTCGGACTCCATGGTTTCGTAAGATGGGGAGCGAGCCTGGAGCTAGAGCGAGCTTACTCCTCGCTTTCTCTTGTCTTCTCCCCCACCAGGGTTGATAGCGGTACTACCGATACCGCGGTACACCGCAATTTCGTACAACGGTATCGCCAGTACCACGGTACAGTGTTTTTTGGGTTACATAGTAACCCTTTGATTTCTTACTTTTGTGTGTTTGTGCCGCAAGAAAATCGTGATTGGTGGATCGGTCATTTGTCTGACGTATCCACCAATCAGGGTGCAAGAATCTGTAAGACTGTATGCCCCCCCACGTCCGCGGACGCCCTGCTCAGGTCGACCCATTACAAAAATATCACGGACTTCGAGCTAAATGTCCGGACAGACCCCGGATAGTGAGGAATCACCAGTCCGACGCGAGAGCAACAGGGTAAGGACTGTACGTTGGGTTGGTTCCATCCTTTGCCTCGCACTGGTCTGTTTCACGGAACTGGTCATCATGATGAACTCTTGTGACTCGTGAACCCGGCTTCAAACAGGGTCAAAATGCAATTGAAAGAAAAGAAATTCAACCACTGTCATAGAAGAAGGTAAAAAGATTACATTCTGTCTATAATTACGTCATATTATTCTTCATATCATAATGAAACATTCAAAACTCATCCAAATTTCTCAAATGTATTATTTTTGTGAAGTTCATCATAAATGTGTGAAACTATAATGTTCACGATAAAGGAGCGAATTAATCTCATTAAAATAAATCCATTGTGAGATAAAACCAAATTCATGAAAAAAATGAGAAGACATGCCTTTTGAGGTTCTTCTTCAATATGTTGGTGAAATATTATACATAAATTTGTATCGTCAAGCGCATTTGTTCAATTTTTCGTTTTTTTCTTTTATCTTTTACATCCACACAAGCTGGAATAAATCCAGCATAGCTTGACGTAATTTAGCAAAAGTTCGCCCAAACCATACACAATGTTTAAGAGTACGCATGGGCAAACAAAAACATAGTTTGAACGAATGCGGGTGACAGTTTGGCAATCCATTTACAACCAGATTTCGCTTCCGCGGACGAGGTAAAGTCTCATGGCAAACCTTCCATTATGTGGTCCGGATTGCGGGCAGTTATTTAGCCTCTTAAGAGATGCTAATGTGAATGTCGTACTACCGTAATTATTCGGATGTGTTTTTGCCAAAGTGTTTTTTTTCGGGATTATTCAAAGTACCGGGACCGAGTTCTGAACCGTTCAGGGAAATGCCCTCCTGGTGTTTACGCCCAATAAAATTCGAAATGTGCTAGTCGTATCATGTCCTCATATGCGAGAAACTCGTGACGAGGACACCCGCGACCAAATTTGCTCTATCGAATTGGAGGGAGCGCATCGACAGTCGTCCCCCGCGTGGAGGTTATCGACGTCCACGCGACATCCGCGCTTGTTGGGGGCGTTGCCCTTGCTCGTGACCCAGGGCAACACCCTGATTATGACTGCCCCGCGAGTGGGTTTTTTCCCGCATTAATTCGAAGCCAAAACAGAAAACATTTATAACCGTTACAGAAGTACCCAGAAGAATTATTTTTCTGGTTTTGGAAATGATAAGAATTAATTACCTTCCGAATAACTGCAAGAGTGTGGTACTTTTGCTCGGAAACTATGTAACCCTAGGCACGCTTTGCGTGCAACACCTGCCTCTTGTTTTTTTTACGGTACCGGTATGGTATCGGTACTAATCTGTCAAGGTACCGTTCTATCGTGGTACTGTACCGTGGTACTAACTTGCAAACAAACATTCAAATGCAAGTATACCGATATCGCGTTACTGGTGGGGAATCGAGCATCATGTTTTGCAAGTGGACGAACTTAGACAAGGTCAAGCACATCGAGTGTAACACTTCCATTTTTGAAATGTCCACTTAAACGAGATCACTGAACTTCTGTGCCCCTTAAAGGAAGAAGATTGACATCATAAGTCGAGATCCTCAACTCAAGGGTATTTCTTTCAGAATATTCAAACACATTTCCTCATCCACTAGTCGACATCTTGACGAGGAGCAAGTCGAAGTCGGAGGTCAAAGGTGCGGTTAATGGAATGTGGGTGCGAGAAGCTATTTCAAATTTTAAGCATATTGCGTTGGATAGGGTTTCAGCATTTATCAATGTGATGTTTTTTTCTCTCACGTCTACCTTCTCCAGGGCAGGACATTTTTTTCCCAACATGTTGACTGTTCTTGAGAAGTCTATGAATTCTTGACGCAAAAGATGCACTGTTGACTTGTGTGAGGTAGTTGTCAGGATGGGTAAAGTAGTCACCATATATGACCAATCACCTCGCCCCTAAAATTGTGAATCGACAAGTGTATTGGGAAGTCAACATATCAGTGAACATGGACTTCCAAAAAAAACTAGTACGTAGCACATATAGTCCATAATAACTAACACCTCGTATGATGAATGAATATCTGGGATCTCGTTACATGAAAATTTGTTGATGATTTCTGGAAAAATTTTTGCAAAAAAGAATACACTTCTTAGAACACCATTTTTCGAGTTTATGAATTGAGGGTGATGAACCATAACTCGTAGTCAGATGCCTCCCCAGTACCGCTATGCACTGATACCAAGCGCTACACCAAACGGAGTATAGATGGTGAACAGGTATGATTTGCGAGGCAAAACACGATTGAGAATTTGGGACACTTGAGCAACTTGTAATTAGCACTAAGTGCACTTCAATTACCGGTGTGAAATGACCAAACACATATATATACAAGTGTGTCGAGTTACAAATGAGACATAGTCGGGGTCGTTGAGTTGATTGTGGAATGACGCGTGTGGAGTCGCATCATGAGTGGTTGGATCAAGAAGCTCCACCAAGGAATCGGGGGACTTTGGAGATCAACGACAAAGATGCAAACTGCATCTTTATAAATCTCGATAAGGTGAGAAATGGAACAAAAGGTCGTGACACTTCTGTCGATGTTTCTCAAAAGTGGTAGAAGTTATCAGATCGTGCAAAAGGAATCGTTGGAGGGCGAGGACAGGTGGCTGAATTGTCCACGACCGCCAGAGCAAGAATCGAGGTTTTGACGTGCGATGGGCTATTTGTGTAATGACAAAAATTGCCACTCTGAGAGTTTAGGAACTTGTGTACGTCTGGTACATAACAAGACAAGGGTCGAGTTACAAATGAGGCGTAGTCGGGATCATTAAGTGGATCGTCGAGCGATGCATGTGGAGTCGCGTCGTGAGTGGTTGGATCAAGAACCTCCACCGAGGAATTGGGGGGCTTCGATGATCGACGACAAAGATGCGAGATGCATCGTTATAAATCTTGATAAATCTCGATCCGTCGAGAAGTCAACCGGAAGGCTGTTACACTTCTGTCAATTTTTCTCAAAAGTGGTCGAACTTTTCAGAACGTGCGAGAAGGAATTGCCGGAGGGCGATGGCAGGTGGCCGAATCACCCTCAACCGTCGAAGAAAAAATTGAGATTTTGACACGCGGTGAGCTATTTGTGTCATGACATAAATGCCAACTCGGAGAGTGACTCATGTACGTCTGGTACACAACACTTCCTCCCTGTTTAGCCACGACGTCTCAGAGCGCATACAGATGTAGTCTGGTGACGGTGATAATACCAATTGATCACATGATTGACGTCACAGAGGTTGTCGTAAGGTTCCCAGCTGTTGTGCGTGGCATTGTAGATGTGCCACTTCACAAGATATTCCATCGTCTTGCCACATCGTTGATGGCAAAGGACATCCTTGATGACTTACTTTGTTCTCGTCCACTTGTATAGGAGGAGGGAGAGGCACATCCCTGCCAGGGAAGATCTCTTTGGGGACCTGGCAGTGCTTAAGCCTGCTGATGTAGAACACCAGAAGAACTTGCATAGTTTCAGGGATTTTGAGCCATGCAACCACGAAATTTTGCATGTGCTCAATCTCAATTGTTTCCAACCATCAGGGTTTGAGTTTCAAACAGTCGGCTCCATGGAGTTTGATGGTTGCCAAACTGAGGACTTTGTCACTAGCGGTGAACACATCATCACGGCGATGTCAGTTGAATGATTGCTTCATTGCCGCTTGTGTCTTCACGAGCGTCTGCTGTGTTTCGTTCGAGATAGTGGAGAAGTGGTGGCATTGGACGTTAACCTCGGGAAAGTTGCTTTGGCTGTAAACTCTAGCTGGTGTGGCGGGAAAATTTCCATACACCACTTCACACATAATTTTATCTGTTGCGGTGGACATCCATGAGTTATACGCGAGTTCGGCGGTCGGGAATTGGGCTTTCCAATCCGTCCTATGTGGCTCACAGAATGTTCGGAGAAGTTTTTTGAGTGTCTGATTTGTCCGCTCGGTTTGGCCGTCGGTTTGAGGTTGGAACACCGTGGAAAGCTGAATCCGGCTGTCGTAGCGAGTCATCAGTTTGTGCCAGAAACGACTGGTGAATCGACCGTCTCTGTCACTTGCAATGCTCCTCATCACACCGTGTAGCCGTACAATGTTGTTTAGAAACAACCATGCTCTACCTTCGGAGGTGACAGTGTTCATCGTCGGGATAAAGTGGGACATTTTGAAAAACCTGTCGAAAATCACGAGGATTGAGTCATATCCCTCAGGTGCGAATGGAAGTCTAGTGACAAAATCCACGGAAATGTCGGTCCACAGTTCCGCTGGAATGGGGAGCGGTCGCAGAGTTCTGGGTAGCCGCATGCGACTAGATTTTTGTCACTGATACGTGTTATGCGATCTGCACAAGTTGGCCACGTCGGTTTGCATCTTGTCCCACCAGTAGTACTTCGTCAACCTCTTCAGCGTCTTGTCCTCTCTGAAATATCCACCTGGACCGGGGTCCTGGCATTCTTCGAGCAGCACGCGGCGGAGTTTGTCGTTCGGGGATACGACCACCTGGCGAGTAATTCGTCGTCGCCAATAGGATGTGTTGCACCAGAACTTGGACTTGTTGTATCCGCCATGCTGGTCATAGCCTCGTGTGAATGACTGCTCAAGGTACAGAATGTTGCAGTTGAAGCGGCAATGCCTCAGCCATTAAGTCTGGTCTACGGCTGAGCGCATCGGCTGGGTTGGTTTTGCCCAACCGAAACTCGATAACGTAGTCGAACGCGGATTTGAGAAACTCAATATATCGGGATTGAGTCGACTGAGGCTCGGCTGAATCTTCAAATGCTTCAGTGCATGATGGTTGGTGCGTACGACCCAGCAACGGCATTCAATATAGCACTGCCACGTCTTAAATGCGTGTATGACTGCCACTATCTCCTCCTTGTGTACGTCGCAGCTGATTTCTGCTCCACGCAACTTTCGCAACATGTACGCGACCGGTTGCTCTCCGTTTTCGTGACGCTGTAGGACAACTGCGCCAATGGCTTGGTCAGAGGCATCCGTAGCCATGATATATTTGATTGTTGGATCGGCCAATCGCAGGACTGGCGCTGAGGTCGGAGCCTTCCGTAAATCGGTGAACGCTTCTTGTTTGCTGTCTCCCCACTGCCACTCGTTTTTTTAGTGAGGTCAGAGAGAGGCGTAGACACTCAAGCATATTCTCGTATAAAACGTCGGTAGTAATTGTAGAAGCCGAGGAAAACTTGGATGTCTGAGACATGGGTCGTTGTCGGTGAATCAATGACTGCTGCCACTTTTTTCGGATCCATGGTGATTCACCCGCCGTTAATGACATGACCCAAAAACTCGATCAAACAGCAACCGAAGTCGCACTTCAAGAGTTTTTCTGAAGAATTTCTCTCTTTGTAAAACTTTGAGAATGTTCCGGGGATGTCCATCGTGCTCCTCTTTGGTGCAACTGTACACCAGAATGTCGTCGCGGCATTCCACGACAAAATCGTCGATGTACAAGCAGAAAATATTATTTATTCCTGTCATGAAAGTCACCCGGGTATTCATGAGTCCAAATGGCATGACCGTGAGATGCCCAAAATGCCCGTAACGTTTTCAGAATATCTTCTTGATGTCGGCATCTGCCACGTGAATCTGGTGATAACCACTGCGTAGGTCAATTTTAGTGAAGATTCGAGCTCCTTGGAGTTGGTCGAAAAGTTCGTCGGCACGGGGGAGAGGATAGCGGTTCTTGATGGTAGCCTCATTCAACACCCGGTAGTCCATGCACATCCGTATTGTCCCAGTTTTCTTTTCATGAATAGAACTAGTGCGGTGTATGGTGACGTGGATGGGCGGATGAAACCCTGACGAAGCATCTCATTGAGTTGTTTTTTAGCTCAGTTAGCTCATGGTCGCTCATCCAATAGGCTCCTCGAACTATGGGTCAGCTGTCCGGTTTCAGTTCGATGTAATGGTCGATGTCGCACTGAGGTGGAAAGATTTTTAGGAGTTTTTCAGGGAAGACATCCGAAAACTCTTGGATGAGAGGTACGAACTCCTTGGGAACCATTGCGCACTTTGTTGATGTCGATGGGGCCGATGAGGTTGATGAGGCTACTGAGGCTGATCACACAGCAGCTACCCCATCTGCTTCCTTCATTGGCTCAATTTGGACAAGCCACGCGCGAGCCCCTCGCCGTATGCAGTGTTTGGCCACGTTGAGTGGGATCGGTTGCACAGGTTGTCGCTTCTCAGTCACTACGGTTTCCTTTTGCTGCTTCCACCTCTACTGCTTCCGTTCACGTCTCCCATCCCACGCATTGAAGTTGTTGGATTCCACTATTCTATTTGATCTGCGGATTGTGCTGGTATAGGAAATCGTTTGTGAGAATGATTTTGTGGTCACTCATTGGACACAACCTCCAACTCGTTACATCTCGCAAGTCTCCCACTTGCAGCCATTGTGGTTCTCAAAGTCTCTATATCTGCAATCTCACGTCAACGGTTTTTCCTTCAAATACCCCTGATTTGGTCTACACTTCCAGATTTTGAGCCATGTCATTACTTACAAAACTCTGAGAGGCCCCTCCATCCAATAGTGTTGGTACTGTTCTGCAACTCTTGCAACCTCAGCGTTGCACTTTTAGTAGTATCACCGGCTGGTCATCCTCCTACCCCGCGTTGAACTTAGCGATCTCAAAAACCCTCTGCGGGGTTGTGAGCCATTCAGATGGGCGATCGTTTGGTGCAAGTTGCTCCTCCCAAGAGTTACGCCTTTCACTCCTGCCCTTTGTCGTTTCTCGACTCATTTTTGCGACTTCCGTCCCTTTTTCCCTACTCCTTGCTTCAGCAGTTCTGAGCAATGTGCACGACTTTTTCGTAGTTGTTGCATGTGTGTGTGTGTGTCCTTTTGATGGACGGCATTCACTTCCATCAGAGTCGAGGAGTCCCCCGACAAAATTTTTCTGTTTCCACGATTATTTTGGTTGGGAGGTTACCGGCCGTTGGATTTCTGGATCCGAGCGTTATAGTCTCCACTGTCGATCCTTTCTNAGCGATCTCAAAAACCCTCTGCGGGGTTGTGAGCCATTCAGATGGGCGATCGTTTGGTGCAAGTTGCTCCTCCCAAGAGTTACGCCTTTCACTCCTGCCCTTTGTCGTTTCTCGACTCATTTTTGCGACTTCCGTCCCTTTTTCCCTACTCCTTGCTTCAGCAGTTCTGAGCAATGTGCACGACTTTTTCGTAGTTGTTGCATGTGTGTGTGTGTGTGTGTGTGTGTGTGTGTGTGTGTGTGTGTGTCGTTTTGATGGACGGAATTCACTTCCATCAGAGTCGAGGAGTCCCCCGACTGAATTTTTCTGTTTCCACGATTATTTTGGTTGGGAGGTTACCGGCCGTTGGATTTCTGGATCCGAGCGTTATAGTCTCCACTGTCGATCCTTTCTTCTGCTTCGATTATCTATAAGTCCTTCTAGATGCCGAAGAATTCGATCGCTCACCAGATGTCTCATTTGAGGCTGATACTGTAGTGAAAACAGAGTTTTTCAGGGGCGATGCCTGCACCATTGATGATCTCACAGAATCTCTGGGTGAACTCCGCCACGTTGGACTGCTGACGGAGGCGCAAGTGTTTGTACTGAGAATCAGACTTTTTGTTCAGTCGTTCAAACCATGCAAGAATCGGGTGCAAGAATTCACTCCAGTCTGCTAGTGGTGTCAGCGCGTCTTGCCATTGTGAGTTGATCTAATCCAAGGGTAGAATGCCTACGGTTGACGATATAAGACGGGTACAGTTGGCTGTCAATGAGGCCCCGCCAGTCTCCTGCTCCTGTTGGGTGGTCTTTAGTTTGGACCACCCACTCAATGCCGTGCCATGCAAAAGCGTGACCGTGAGGTTAATATTCTTCTGATCGTCATTGACCCCAACAGCGGAAAGGTATACCTCCAAACTCATCGACAACATACGAACTATCGATCCCTTGGAATTTGCAGGATCGAATGGTTCGGGAGGGACTGGACGAATCTTGGGTTTTTTAGTGAGTTGGTTCTTTTTCTCGACAAGCACTGCCTCTCGTGAACTTGCGTGACAAAGAGCCTCCATCGCGACATCGAGTTGCTAGAGCAGATGGCTGTTGATTCCCTCGAGCACGGAGATACGGTTCGCAATTCCTCGTTGATCCGTGCATATCGTCCCGTGCCACCTGTTGCTCGCGCTGCAGATGTTGAGGTTGTCGGTTGGGGGGCTGGCTAACCGCCGTCGGATCAGTGGCTGGATGGGCCATCGGAGCCGTCGGGACTGATCCAGCTGCCGCATAGCCTGCCACGCCAGCAATTGCCGCCATCGCAGAGTTTGCGTGCATACTCATATTCTGCTCCTCTATCATCGAAGTCATCCCCGAAGACCCGCTGCTGGTCATAGAGTGTGCTCGCTTGCCTCACGTCGTGGTCGTGAAGTCTGCAAAGTCTTGACATACGAGATGCATTGTCGACTTGTGCTAGGTAGTCCTCCAGATGAGTAAAGTAGTCAGATGCCTCTCCAGTACCGCTACGCTCTGATACCAAGTGTTATGCCGAACGGAGCTTGGATGGTGAACAGGTATAAGTTGCGAGATAGAACACGGTTTGAGAATTTGGGATATTGAGCAATTTGTAATTAAAGGTAAGCATACTTCAATGATAGGACTCAAGATGACCGAACACATACATTCAAGTGTCGAGTTATAAATGAGAACTACTCGCGGTTGTTGGGTCGATCGTCGCACGACGTGTGTGGAGTCGCGTCGTGAGTGGTCGGATTGAGAAGCTCCGTCGAGGAATCGGGGGGCTTCAAAGACCGCCGGCGAAGATGCAAGAGGCATCTTTATAAATTTTGATAAATCTTGATGCATCAAGAAGTCGATCGAAAAGTCGTGATACTTTTGTCGATTTTTCTTGAAAGTGGTTGAAGTTTTCAGAACGTACGAGAAGGAATCGCCGGAGGCCGAGGGCAGGTGCCCGAATTGCCCTCAATTGTCAGAGCAAAAATCCAGGTTTTTACGCATGATGGACTGTTTGTGTAATGAAAGAAATGCCTACTCAGAGAGTTTAGGGACTAGTGTACATCTGGTATGTAGCATATACAATGCCAAGAATGAGAATGATCCTGAAATCAGGTCATTGGCGTTTGAGTAAAGCGACGCTTGTGAGGTCATGCCGTGAGTGGTGGATTCAAGAAGCTCTGCTGAGAAGTCGGAGGGCTTCGAGAATTCTTGAGAAGCAAGTGAGGGCACCCGACAACCTGCACCATGTCTTCGGCGACAACTTCGGCGATGGAGGAGCAGAACTTGACTATGCACGCAAACCCTGAAACGACCGTGAATGCTGGCGTGGCAAGCTATGTGGCAGCTGGGTCAGTCCCAACGGTTCCGACGGCCAATCCGGCCATGGATCCAATGGCGGTAAACCAGCGGCCCCTCCCGACAGCCTCAACGTCTGTAAGAGGAACGTCAGGTTGCACCGGACGATAGGCACGGATCAACGAGGAACTAGCAAACCGTATCTCTGCGCTTGAGGGGATCAACAGCCATCTGATCCAACAACTCAATTTTGCGATGGAGGCTCTTCACAACGTGAGTGCACGAGAGGTGGTGCTCTTTGAGAGAAACATCCAACTCTCTAACAAACCCAAGATTCGTCCGGCCCCACCTGAACAGTTCGATCTTGCAAATTCTAAGGGACCAACGGTTTGGATGTGGCTTACGAGCTTAGAAGTGTACTTCACCGCTCTTGGGGTCAAAGACGATCAAAAGAAAATTGACCTTGCGGCCCCGCTTCTGCGTGGCATGGCATTAAGATGGTAGTCTGACCTAAAAGCCAACGGCAACAGGAGACCTGCGGGGCCTCATCGATGGCCAACGGCGTCCGTCTCATATCGTCAACCGCAGGCGTTCTACCCTTCGAGCAGATCAACTTGCAATGGCAAGACACGCTGACGCCACCAACAAAATGGATTAAATTATTGTACGTGATGCTTAATTGCTTTGGATATCTGAACGAGAACTCCGGCGTCTTCATTAGCAATCCAACATGGCAGAGTACATGTGCAGATTCTGCGAGGTCATCACTAGTGTAGGCATCGCCCCTGACAAACTCTGTCTTCACTACACTGGCCTCAAACATGACATCCGTTGAGTGATCACCATCTTCGGCATCCAAAATGACTTACTACAGATGATCGCAGCAGCAAAAAGGATCGACGGCGCTAACTACAATGCTCGGATCCAGGAATCCTACAACTAACGACCTCCCAACCACAATGATCATGGAAATGGAGAAGGCCAATCGGGGGACTCCTCAACTCCGATGGAAGTGGACACTGTCAACCAAAAAGACACACGCACCTCCTACAACTGTGGGAAAATCTGACACATTGCTCGGAACTGCCAAAGCATGGAGCAGGCCAAAATGGGGGGGGGGAGGGGGGGGAGAAGTCGTAGAAAAATGAGTCGGAAAATGGCGAAGGACAGGAGTGAAAGGCGTAACTCTTGTCCGATAGAAGCAATCTGCGCTGAACGATTGCCCATCTGAAAAGCTCACGACGCTCTACATATTTCTGAGATAGCTAAGTTCGACGAGTGGTACGAGGATGACCAACCGGCGATACTGCTAAAAGTGCAACCCCGAGGTTGCAAGGGTCCCAGAACGATACCGTCACTATTGGATGGAGGGGGCTCTCACAGTTTTGTAAGCAATGACATGGTTCCAAAGTTGGATTTGCACACCGAAAGAGGGGTGTTTGAAGGAAAACCCATCGATGAGAGATTTCAGACACGGAGACTTTGAGAAACACTAGACAACCACTACGACTGCAAGTAGAAAACTTGCGGGATGTAACGGTCTGGAGGTCGTGTCCAATGAGCAACCACAAAATCATTCTCGGGCGTTCTTTTTTGTACCAGCACAACCCACAGATTGACTGGAATTGTGGCGACGTCTACGTGGAAATCAATGGCGCAAAACGAAAACTTTCGCGCATGGGAAAAATGACAACAATGGAATCAGCAGAGGTATAAACAACAGAGGAAAATGAAGCAGCCCATAAGCGACAACCTTTACAGCCGATACAGCTCAATGTGGCTAAGCACTGGGGCTAAACACCCCTTGCATACGACAAGGGGTTGAACACCCCTTGCATACAACAAGGGGCTCGCGCATGGCTTGTGCAACTCGAGCCAATGGAGGAAGCGAAAGTGGCAGCAAATGACTCATCGGCCTCATCAACCTCATCGGCCTCGTTGGTATCAACAAATTTTGTGATGGTTTGTGGACGAGACTATGCAGAAGTCTCTCCCGACAAACTCCCGAAAATCTTACCCTCTCAGCGCGACATCGACCATTGCATCAAACTAAAACTGGGCAGCCGACCTGTAGTTTCAGGAGCCTATCAGATGAGTGACCATCAGATGACCGAGCCAAAAAAACAATTCAAAGAGATACTCGGTCAAGGGTTCATCCGCCCATCCACATCACTATACGTCACACCAATGTTATTTGTGAAGAATAAAACTGGCAAAATGCGGATGTGCGTGGACTACCGGGCGCTGACAATGCTACCATTAAGAACTGCTACCCTCTTCCCCGCGTCGAAAAACTTCTTGACCAAGTCCAAGGAGCTTGAATTTTCACTAAAATCGACCTGCGCAACACTTATCACCAGATATGCGTGGCAGACACCGACATCCAGAAAACGGCGTTCCAAACATGCTACAGGCATTTTGAGTTCACGGGCATGCCGTTTGGACTCAATAATGCCCCGACAATGTTCATGGTGGCAATGAACAACATTTTTCGCCCGTACCTCGATGATTTTGTTGTTGAGTATCTAGACGATATTCTGGTGTATAGTCGTATTCCATAGGAGTACGATGGACATCTTCCAAAATTTCTCAAAGTTTTTCAAAGAGATAAATTCTTCGGAAAGCTCATGAAATGCAACTTCAGTCGCCGTTCGATCGAGTCTTTGGGTCACGTCATCAACGGCGGACGGATCACAATGGATCCGAAAAAAGTGGCAATAGTCGTTGATTGGCTGACAAGGACCAACATCTAAAACATACAAGTTTTCCTCGGCTTCTGCAATTACTACAGACATTTTATATGGGATTGTGCGCGAGTGTCAGCGCCTTTCTTCGACCTCACTTGAAAATAAAACGAGTGGTGGTGGGGAGACAGCAAACAAGGAACGCTCACCACTTTATAGAATGCTCTGACCTCGGCCCCAACCCTACGATTGGCCGATCCAACGATCGACTATATCATGGCTAGAGATGCCTCCGACCGAGTCATTGGTGCAGTTCTCCTACAAGATCAGGACAATGCTGAGCAACCGGTCGCATACATGTCGCAAAAGTTACGGATCGGATCTCAACTACGCCGTACATGAGAAGGAGATGCTGGCGGTCGTTCACGCATATACTACGTGGCGATGCTATCTTGAATGCCGCCGATGCATCGTACGTAATGGCCATCACGGACTGAAATCTTTCAAGATGCAGCCGAGCCTCAGTCGATGTCAAACCGGATTGTTGGAGTCTCTCAAATCCGGGTTCGACTACGATGTCGAGTTTCGGCTGGGCAAAACCAACCCAGCCGATGCGCTGAGCCGTCGACCAGACTTAATGGCTAAGGTATCGACGCTTCAACTACAACGTTTCGTATCTCGAGCAGTTATTCACACGAGGCTACGACAAGCATGGCAGGTATGACAAGTCCAAGTTCTGGCACAGCGTACCCTACTGGCAACGATGATCTACGCGCCAGGTGGTCGTAACCCCCGAGCGACGAACTCCGCTGCATGCTGCTCGAAGAATGCCACGACACCGGTCCATGTGGACATTGTGGAAAGGACAAGACACTGAAGAAGCTGGTGAAGTACTACTAGTGGGACAAGATGCGAACCGACGTGGTCTGAAGATCGTGTGACACTTGTGAGCGAGAAAAATCCCGTCGCACGCGGCCACCTGGACTCCTGCAGCCGCTCACCATTCTAGCAGAACTGTGGACCAACACCTCAATTGATTTCGTCACAAGAGTACCGGTCTCACTCGAGAGATATGACACAATCCTCGTGGTTGTCGATAGGTTTTCCAAAATGTCCCATATGTCCTGACGACGATCACCGTCACCGTCGAAGGTACAGCACGACAATAAAAAAAAACCGTACAGCTACACAGAGTGATGATAACCATCACAAGCAACAGGGACGGTCGATTCACCAGCTGTTTCAAGCGCAAATTGATGACTGGCTAAGCTAGTGCGATCTAGCTTTCCACGGCGTTCCACCCTTAAACTGACAACCAAACCGAGCGGACCAATCACACGATCGAACAACTTCTTCGCACATTATGCGAGCCACACGGGACAGATTGGGCAGCCAAACTCCCGACTGCCGAAATTGCAGATAACTCAGCAACGTCCACCCCAACGGGTAAAACTTTATTGGAAGTAGTGTATGGCAAAATTCCCGCCACACCAGCCGGACTTCACAGCCAAAGTAACATTTTTGCGGTCGACATCCAACGCTGCGACTTCACCATTTGAGACGAAACAAGGCAAACGCTCGGGAAGACACAAGTGGCAACAAAGCAAGCAGCGGAATGACATCGCATCAATGATGTGTTCAGTGTTGGTGACAAAATTCTCCCTAGTTCGGGAACCATCAAACTCCGCATGTTCGCAACTCAAACACCGATGGTGGGGACCTTTCGAGATCAAGCGCATGAAAACCCCCATGGTTGCGCGACTCAAACTCCCCAACACTACGCAAGTCCATTTGGTGTTCCACATTAGCAGGATTAAGCACTATCAGGAGCCCGGAAAGTACTTCCCTGGCAGAGATGTGCCTCTCCCTCCTCTTGTGCTAGTGGATGAGGACACATAGTACGTCATCGAGGACATCCTTGGCCATCGACGGCATGGCAAGATGAGGGTATATCGTGTTAAGTGGCACCGCTATGACGCCGCGCACAACACCTGGGAACCCTACGACAAACTCTGTGACGTCGACCATCTGATGGAAGGGTATTATTGCCGTCACCGGGCTACATTTACACGGGTGCCGGGACGACGTGTCTAAAAGGGGGGAAGTGTTACGTACCAGACATACACGATTCCCTAAACTCTCTTAGTGGGCATTTATGTCATTACCAAAATAGCCCACATGTTGAAACCTTTATTTTCGGTGTGACGGTTCAAGGCAATTTGACCACCTGTCCTCGCCCTCCAGCGATTCCTTGTCACACGATTTGACAACTTCGACCACTTTGGAGAAACATCGACAAAAGTGTCACGACCTTTTGGTCAAATTCTGGACGAATCAAGATTTATCAAGATTTATGAAGATGCAACTTGCATCTTGGTCGTCGATCTTCGAAGCCCCCCGGACTCCTCGGTGGACTTCTCGATCCGAGCACTCACGACGCAACTCCACACACGTCACTCGACAATCAACCCAACGACCACGACTACAACTCATTTGTAACTGGACACTTTTACATATGTGTTCGGTCATTTTGACACTGGCCATCGAAGTACACTTATCCCTTATTACATATTCCTTAAGTGTCTCAAATTCTCGACTGTGTTCTGCCTCGCAACTCATACCTATACCTATACCTGTTCCCCATCTATACTCTGTTCGACGTAACATGTATACATGTATTTGGTCATTTCAGCAATTATCATCGAAGTAAAGTTACCGCTAACAATGAATTGCTCAAGTGTCCCAAATTCTCAAGCCGTGTTCTGCCTCGAAACTCATACCTATTCACCATCCTCGCTCTGTTCATCAGAACATTATATGTGTGCACGGGAAACTGGACACTTCTCATCAAAGTACACTTACTGCTTAATAAAAACTATCCATCTGTCCCAGAACTCTAAATAGTCTTTTTTTCTTTGCACTTCATCCCTGTGAACCANTACCTATACCTGTTCCCCATCTATACTCTGTTCGACGTAACATGTATACATGTATTTGGTCATTTCAGCAATTATCATCGAAGTAAAGTTACCGCTAACAATGAATTGCTCAAGTGTCCCAAATTCTCAAGCCGTGTTCTGCCTCGAAACTCATACCTATTCACCATCCTCGCTCTGTTCATCAGAACATTATATGTGTGCACGGGAAACTGGACACTTCTCATCAAAGTACACTTACTGCTTAATAAAAACTATCCATTTTTCCCAGAACTCTAAATAGTCTTTTTTTCTTTGCACTTCATCCCTGTGAACCACCTATGTTGCGCTTGGCGTAACAGGTTGGGGAAGATGAGGATTCTTGTTTCGATTTGTGCAGTAATAGAGGATCACACATGACAAAACAGGGGGTAATTGGCATTCTCGTTTCAGAATCAAAATCTAAGTCAGGGCACCGGTTCAGGACCTACGGCAGACTCCAGAGATCATGGACATCAAGGGAACCGACTAGGAGTTCGGCCGCTCGATTCGCCGCAGAGCATGTTCGAGTGCAGTTGCATCCGGCGCTATGATGAGGCAGACACCGAGCATGAGTCCCTGAACCGATGCAGAATCAATGATTTTGATTCTAGGGTTTCCTCGTTTTCCCTCTCGATCTTTGATTTTTTGTTGATTCTACGTGTAGGAGGGTAACGGTTTGAGTCAGCGGGACTACAACTTGAAATCCGTCAATCTCGCGCTTATCAATCTCCGAGTTGGGTGGACAGCTGCCCTGATTTTTCGGGAGAACGTCTACATTCTTGTTCGTCTGTGTCCAGTTGCATGCACCTAGTGTCGCTGGATAGCGATGCAACGCCACCTCCGCAATGCGAAGCTTCCGCACTTCCTTCTTTAATTTCCTCAATCGACGTGGACAGGAAACTCAACTTCGTGCGTCGATGTGGGTTCAGATTTGGTGAAACGCGGTTTTTCATTTCTTTATAGATAAACATCTTGATGACGGGCTTTCGGACTGATTGTTTCCGTTTCCGCATATAAGACGTTTCCCAGACGTTGGGAAGCCTGCCACGTAGACCGACAGCCGACTGGAATCAGCAGAAATCAGCGGGAGTCATATGATTCCTCATTCGTCTTCGCAAGTTTTTTTGGCGGATTCGGTCACAATTGCGAGCTCTCACGGACGATTTTGCATGCCGCCTCCCGCCTCCCTACCATAGAATCAAAATCAAAATCAATGCATCGGTTCGGGGCCTGAGTCACTTATCCACACCTATCACATAACGCGCCAGAACTGCAGTGGGAACTCTCATCTCTGACCGATCCGCCGTCGTGCACGTCCACGTCAAGTAGCCACTTTTCCAACATCCAGAGGAAAAAGGCGGGACAAATGGTAGAAACTTCAGTGGCACGAGGCCAGATCGCACGTGGCACGATGACAGCGAAGCAACAATCCCAACAAGCGGGCAATCCTGGTGTCACTGGCCCGGATAGTTCCCGGGCTGGCCTCCCGGTGCCCTTGACGATGCCAGCAAGCAACCCCCGAACAGGCCTTTCACATCGCCCTCTGCTAAAGTGGTCTTTTGCTTCCAACGTCATCCAGCATTGAGCCGCGAACGGCCAAGATCCCCTCAGAACTCCGCGGGCGCTTCGAGAAACAACTTGCCACGTTAGCAAGGGAAGTTGCGGCACTGCCTCCTCAATGTCAACATTCTGTCGACGACGGTGTTTGGATGCTTGCCTTGTCGGATTCAGGGCCTATGATAAGGACTGCACCTCTCCTCATTTCATGGGTGCTTCATTTTAAGTTTGCAGTTCACATTCTCCCACCGTGCCGTGCTCACCCAGCCCGGACATTCCAAGGTAGTGAAAGTTATGGCCCCTCACTGTTCAGCCCCCTATGGCCTTGCTTCCCTCTTCAAGACTGTGCTGCTAGGCTACATGGTAGTGCTCCTCGTGTTTCTTCTTGGCTCAACTCCTAACGGGGTAGAGGGCGCCAGGCCTATAGCTGGCGCAGACCAGTACGTCCTGGCAATGCCGAAGAGCCTAGGGAACGCAACCCTGACCCAGTGCAAGCCATCTTCCTACATCGAATGCTGCCTTGTAGGCAAACCTTGCAAGTGCGAGAAGGGATCTCATGCCCCAGGGCAGTGCGACAAGAATGTATACATCTTCTGCTGTGACGTTGGCGATCCATGTAACTGCTGAGCAACTGAGTCCTGTTTTCCCCCTCTTAAGGAACTGTGCATGAGACTTTATTGGCGGACAATGTGAAAGGGGTTGCGCTCGGCGTCATGGCATCTAGATCATGCCTGATTCTGTTATTTCTCATCTGCTTCCTACTTCTAAGAAAGATGCTTTTAATGAGATCAAAAGTCTCCTAATACATCACCTTTCACGAGACTCAAACAATGAAGGTGGAGCTTAGCATTGCCCAGGAACTTCTCACTGGACTGTACGGAATAACTGCTGATTCTACTTCATTACACGCCCTGTAATTCGTTGGGAAACAGTCATCTCCAAAGGTTATAACATATCAGCAAACTAATGTATAAGTTTTAAGATACAATTGTGACCTTTCTGCAAGTAGATCTAAATTACAATGTACAAACTTCTTTGAGCCAAAATATGCCCTATGGTTGAATGAAATGTAAGTGTTGTACTTTGGTGTTTAAGATAATCACACTGACTCCCTGCTTCGTCCATGCCTAGGCCAGAAGCAGAAAAACTCCAACACTGAGACCAACACTGTACCTTGAGACTGCGATAACCATCTATGCTGCAAGAACACTCTATCACAACATTGCTCGCATGGTGTGCTCAGGCATGTGTATGATATGACCTATCACCTGTGTCTCCAGCTCTTCAGACCTGCCCTTTCCCACAAGTATATGCACATGCATGTACTTGAGAACCGTGGTGCCAAAGTACCGCAGTACTCGAGTACCGCGGTATTCGTACCGCGGCAAACAAGATTTCTGGTGGGTCAATACCAATACTGGTACCAGTACCGCGTTACCAATGGTAATAGTAAATTACCGCGGTACATCCTATACTGTTGATTGTAGAACCCACTTTTTAAATAAGGAGATTGGCTACCACTGAAATCCTAGCATAAATTTACTGCACATACATTTCGAATGTGTATAACGGGTCAAAGAAAGGTGAGTGCAAATACAACCTTGCAACTTTTGCTTTGAGTTTTTAAGTACCGCTGTGCCATACCGCAGTGCGGTACCATGGTACAGAAGAGGGGTACCCCTTGAGTTGAGCACCGATACCGTACCGGTACCGCAAAAAAAAAACGGTACGGTTGTACCGCGATACAGCGGTACAAAACCACTGTACAAAACCGTGGTACACCGTGGTATCAGTAGTACCGCTTCCATCCCTGCATGCCTCTGTGCGTGCAACCCCTCCCCCCCCCACCCCTCACACATGCACCCACCGACACACACACACACACACACACACACACACACACACACACACACACACACACACACACACACACACACACACACACACACACGCATGCACACAAGTGCATACAATGCAGCAACTTCTGCATTAGCATTAGCGTTTGCAACCCAAGTCAGTGGAGATGAGACAGATTCTGAACCTGCTCTGCTGAAGATGTAACAAGCTGAGATGCAGGAAATTATGATGGAACCGCAACATTTATCTCTGGAAGCATCTTCCTACTCGAAACTCATCATACACTCGGTGTATATCAGTCTCACAGCACCAGGCACTGGACCAACCACTGCCAACTGCAGCCGGCAAGTACATGTTGAATGAGATGGCATTCTGCTCCATCCACAGTGAATGCCTTCTGATGGCTGGGGTCATGAATTGCATTATAGACTCAGGCTACACCAAGAATATGACATAAGAAAATCCTGGTTCGTTGACAAAGAGAAAAAAAACTTTAGCCACCTCAAGAAGTCGAAGTTGGGGATGGAAGAATGAAACCAGCTCTGGGGATGAGTACCATACGCGTGGGTATTGAGCTTGCAGGCAAGACAGTCACCAGGGTTTTGTTTAACGTCCTCTATGTCTCGAGACTAGCAGCAAGCACGCTTTCAATCTTCCAGACGCGATGAAACAAGACTCAGAGATGTGACACTGACAAGACCCACAAGATCACAAAGCCTACCAAGCAGATTTTTGGGGTGGTACGCAGAGAAGGTAGACTCACATTTCTCACAATGCAAGCAGCCCCACCAAAAACTGGTATACCTGAAATAGAATCTGCTGCTAGTAAAGATCAAGCAAGATCCTCCGTCCTGGAAGAAAGATCCTGCCCCAATGGGTACTGACCTTTGGCACAAATGTTGGCACACCTGAACTACAACTCTATGGCTAAACTATCCACACAGCGAGGTGCACATGACCTCCCAGAAAGCCTGACTTCTGACAGTTCCAGACCTCCTTGTGCAGAATGCTGACCGGAAAACAGCACAAAAACCACTTTAACACTTACCCAACTGTGGCAACTAGAAAGAAGCTGGAGCTCTTACACATGCATCTCTGCTTTATCAAGGAATTCTTTCACTTAAGGAATCTGTAATTCATTTTCATCATTGAAGTCTACACACATTGTCTGGGTACACTTCCTCTGGTACAAGTCTGAAGCACCTGGAAACCACCCAAACGTGGATCCAGGAGATTGAGAACTGGACTGGCCTCACAATGTTGAAGATCCGCACCAACAATGATGGGGAGTTTTTGAACCATTTACTGAAGCAATTCACACACTCAACAGCATTGTTCATCAGACGTTGTTCCCCAAGACTTCTGAAAGAAATCGGCATGGATGGAAGGAAGAACAGGATCATCCTCACGACAGTACCATACCATGCTGCATATTGCCAGTCACCCTGCTCAATTCTAGGCTGAAGCTATCTCAACGGTCGCTTTTCTTCCCAACAGACTGCTATGCAAAAAACCTCCTTGCAGGATGCAGCACTCCTCACCAGGCTTGGACTGGCTACCGCCCTTCCTTTCATTGCATCAGAATCTTTGGCTGCATGGCATGTGCTTGGATACTGGCTAGTGGAAGAAGAAAAATGGAAGCTCATAACCGCAAGTGTTTTCTTATGGGGTTCGAAGAGGGTGACAATGGATAATGAATATGAAGTCCGGCTGCCAAGAGAATCTTTTGCAGTAGATCAGTAGAATAAATGCATGCCTAGTAAGGGCTCTTTCAAACAGCACACGACTCACAATGACAGCTCACTTGAAGACCCTTCAAATTTGATTTCCCCTCAGGAGTTCACCATGGGTCCTTTTCTGCATGAATACAGAGGCACCATTGATCCTATCAATCCTCATGAATACATCCCAGCTGCCAAAGCTACAGCACCTTTTACTCCTGCTTGAGATCCACTCCTATGCAGATCTGTAAAGGTTTCTGCTCTCAACTATCATAAAAACCATCACACCACTGATCATTTAGATTCAGGTCCAAAGCTTGCACTATTACATGCTGTTATGGATCCCACCTGTTTCGAAGATGCAATGATCAGCCCAGATGCTGCCAAAATGCTTCATAACAACTATGGAAAAAATTCAGCATCTCCAAGAGCATGGAACCTGTTCAATGGTCCCTAAACCAGCTGACACTCTTGTGTTCACCCACACGTGGCTGTTAAAAAACAAGTTTGGACTTGACGGTAAGTTTTCCAGACGTAAACCTCGCCTTGTAGCCGGAGGCTACAATGAACGACTTGGTTTAAATCATTCAGGTACCTTTGCTCCAGTTCCAAGTACTCTTCTATTTTTATCTCCCTATTACTTTCTGTAGGTTAACGCTGGAATCTTCGCAAGATGTCAAGTGTGCATTCATCAACTGTGCGGCAACTGACTGGAAAAGAAGGCCAACACAATGCCACTTGCCATCCGCTCCTAGTATTTCAATTAGCAAGAGATAGCACACACAGGACCATGGTTCTACATTGATAAAATCTTAGGAGTCACTTCCTCGTCATTGTTTCCTTCGTACCTTGTCACTTTTGTGTAAGGAGTAGCAGACAACTCGTGTACAGGCGCCTGACTACGCCGGCAGACCCCCATACGCACCAGTGTAGGGGAAATGCTGCCTGATTTTTTCCGGCAGGATTGACCTGCCTGGCAGCGGCATCAGAATCTTTCCCACGGCCACTGGGCCATGGGAAATGCTACCGGATTTTTTCCGGAAGCACTGACCCCCACGCGTGAAGCCAGGAGGTGAGCGGAAGGCCGCGTCAGGCACCTGCTTGTGACGACGCACGTGGTGATGTCATCTAGGTGCAATGCCTGGCATCAACAGCAAGCAGCAACAGCATCCTGCAGCAGCAGCAGCAGCTTGCAACAACGGCGAGTAGTGGCAGCAGTAGCAAGCAGTAGCCAGCAGCAACTTTGTGCAGCAGTAGCAGCCGAGAGTAGCAGCAGCTCGCAGCAGCTCGCAGCAGCTCGTAGTAGTAGCAGCATGCAGCAGCAAGCAGTAGCGCCAGCCAGCAGTAGCAGCTCGCAGCCGTAGCAACAACAGCTCACACCAGCAGCAATAGCAGCCAGCAGTAGCCAGCAGCAGCCAGCAACAACTGCCAGCAGCAGCAGCAGCTGCAGCAACTTGTAGCTCGCTGCTCGAAGCAAGCTACAAGCAACGAGCTCACTGCTTACAGTGAGCGGCGAGCAACTAGTAGGGAGGAGCGAGCTTGCTGCGAGTAGCAAGCTCGCTCAAGCAGCGAGCTCGCTACTCACTGCTAGCTTCTCATAGCGGGCAGTGAGCTTATTGTGAAGAATAAAGAAAAAAGAAATAAAAAGGGGAACGCAAAGAAAATTCCCCCACCCAACATGTGGCCCTCGAGCGGCTGCAAACACCACCACAGCCGCTGAAGCAGCCACACGAGCCGCAGCAACACGCAGCAGCTCAGCCGCAGCAGCAGCAGAAACAACTGTTGCTGCAACAGCACCAGCAGCACCAGCAGCAACTGTAGCAGTAGCAGCAACCACTTCTACAAAAATAGCCACACCAGCAGCAGTAGCAACAGTTGCTGCTGCAATGGCAGACCAGCGACGACAGCAGCAGCAGTAGCGGCAGCAATAGCACCTGTAGTAGTAGCAGTAGCTGTCCTGCAACTGACACAACAGCAGCTCCAGCAACAGCCGCTACTGATGTCAGCCTTCCTCAGCTGACATCACTGCTGATTTCTCTATTGATGTAACTGCTGACATCATTAAAAAAAAAACCAAAATTTTACAGCAGCAACCCTGCAAATAATGTAGCAACAGCTGCTAATGATAGCCATCCTAGGCTGACTTCACTGCTGACGTCACTACAGACGACAGCAGCACACAAAAAAACAAAGAAAGGGTACAAAGA